>JBBPDA010000132.1:2375923-2392538 GCA_037974385.1 Arnoldichthys spilopterus | reverse complement strand
TGGCCTTCTGTCCTGGGTGAACCCCGCCTTAGGCCTGCAGTCAGCTGGGATTGGCTCCAGCTTCCCCGTGACTCGGAAACGGAAGAAGCGGTTGAAAGGATGGATGGATGGATGGATGGATAGTGTATTGGTCTTACTGCACAATACAGTTCTGCACAAACGTCAGCGATCACCCTTCGTTTATTCAGTTCCAGTCAAAAGTAAGTTACACATTTTTCAGTCTCAGGAAAAAAAAGCAGAAAACATAACGAACAGATAATTACACAGAAGCCTCAACAACTAAATAGAGGTGTCCAGTGGTATTAGCAAAGGGCTGGTGTGGCTTTAAGTCAGAGAGAAAACCTGAGAGCAATTCATTAGTGGAATTAAGTGAGCTCCTGCTTGTTTGGAGTGAAAACCTGCACACTGGCGATTTGCAGACAGGATTGAAAACCCTGGATTAGTGGGTTCACCTTGTGTCTTGCCTTTATTACACTTTCCATTATTTGTGCGAGACTTGCTTTCAGTTTTTCTGAGACCTCTGCGGGGTTATTTTCCATGCTTCTTAGAAAAATCTTCAAAGTTCAAGCTCATACACTGGCTGTGATTCATGCCACACTTGATTCAAGCAATCCCTTTTAGGAATTCAACCCCATCACGTCTATAGTCCACATCCCAGACGTCCAGTATCAGTGTTGCGGTGCAAACTGGCAGTGACACACCCGTTCAGACCTCCACTGTTAGGTCTAAACTTCTCACGGTGGGACGACAAACACCTCTAGAAATGTTTTCAGATCTAAAGCAAGAGCTTAATATTTCTCTGCCTCAAACACGAAATCTTTAAGGGCTCTTTATTTGATGAGAATAGTTTTACAGGTCTCTCAGGTCTTACAAGGTTGTCGGGAATCCAATTTACTCTGATAATACTTTACTCCAGTTTTATCAGCACATTTCCCTTTAACTTTTCTCTTCTTTATGGAAGTGGATTATCGTTGATCTGATCTCTTCTGAAATCTGTCCTTTAACCATTCTCCATGCACATGAGGAAGAAATGGGGTGTGTGTGGGTAATGACTTGAGTGGATGAAGCGTCTGAAGAGGAACGTCATGTCTGAGAGCTATGGGAAGAGCTTTGGATGGGAGGACTGGTTGGGTTGAAAGGATGCGAGAGTTAAAGGGGCAGTAGGTGCCCAGAAGTAAAGAGTGAACAAATTAAATTCTAATATATTGGATAAACTTCGTGCTGGAGGCCATTCTGAAGAAGGCAGCAATATGCATGTGCACAAACTTGAGGACGGCTGACAAAATGTACTAAATTATTTTCACAGATGAGGAACGTGACTGCAGACTGAATACATTTACCAAGCCCTATGTCAGTGGCAGGTTGAACAGACCATCTGTTACACGCCCCCTCTCCCCACAAAACCAGCCCCTAACACTGATTGACCAATTGTAGCTAGGAGTGCGGGCGGACTTCAGAGGGGCTTTGCATAAAAAGCTTTAGAGGAGCTTCAGAGGAGCTTTTAAGAGCACAGCTACTGGAGTGATCAGGCAGTCTTGTTTGGAGGGTCATCTTAGGTGGATGGTAGGAGGGTATTGAATCTTTGCATTGCAGATCTTGCTGGACTGAAGCTGCTAAAGCAGAAGCAAGTGTGTCACAAAGTCCAAGTGCAAAAGAACTATCTGTCTGCATTAGCAGGGTGTTTGCTTTGGTAAGCTGTTGCTTTTTGGCTGTGAAACTGCAAATCTGCCAAGAAGGGTGGTACAATTTTCTTGCCCTGTCTTCCCCTTGAGCAGTACAATGGTAAGTGTCAGCTGTGTAAGAAGCTTCTAAAAAATGTCAGTTTTTTGTTGTGTGGTGTAAGCATCCTGAGCAATGTCCAATGTCTTGTTGGTGCTTTTAAAAATGATCCAAGATTCACATGATCCAATAAAAATAAAGAATTAACCACAATAATGTATTCCAATCTTTAAAACATGTTCACCAATGTGCATTCATTACTCATTTAGTCAATAAAATGTAAATATACTACACGGAACTGCATTTATTCTTAAGGCACCAGAGCACAAATGAGCTCGAGTTTGTAGGAAAACGAGGAACAAGAATGAAACCTGATGAAAACCATCACTAGCACGGTGACAAACATTGATTTTGAGACAACCTGGCCTTCGAAAGTCACATCATAATAGGCATGTGAATTCGCCATGCGATTCCATTAGTACCACCTACACTTTCCCATACAGTTTCACATCAGGAACCATACTATTTCTCTTCATTTGCATTCTCTCTTGACCTCAAGCCCAGCATGCTACTAGCCTTTGGCCTTCTCTGACGTAGAGCTGGCACACAGCAGCATCTAGGGAACCTTCCTCCACTCTGTCAGTGCTGGGGCTGCTTCAGGGGCAAGACCTTTCCAGTGCAAGGCTGCTTTGGCATATGTTCTGCTAACCTTTCCAATAAGTCGTACGAAAACCCTGAGGAAACCTTAAAAGAGCCGTACTCTGCCCCGTGTCTGGTTGCAACTGGAGGAGTGTTGTGAATCACAAATCTTTGGACCAACATGTGAACAATAGCATCTCGCCGAGCGCTCTGATGTAGCCAATCACAAAGCAGCAAATCATAACAAGGAGCTCCAGGCCCTGGCTCCGATGATTATTCTGGAATCTGCCCCATTTGGAATGGATTTTGGCAGTGGCTTTGGAACATGCACTTCATCTCTTGCAACTGGGCTACATTAATGCAGAATTTGGACTGCAATCAAGCTAAATAACCGACAGTGATTAAACTGACATGTCAGAGATACTAGACAAATACTTGAAACTAAGAATTAAAAAAAAGCTCTGGCAGTGGAGGATGTAAATTGATATTGATTAACACTGACAAGGAAAGGGAGAGCAAAGTGTTAATCATCTAGGGATGTATTGTCACTACTGCTGCAAAAAATCAGTTAAGGAGCATGGACAAAAAAAAAAATACAATAGCTTTTGTAAAACAAACAAACAAAAAACGCAATTAAATGATGCAATTTAGTCCAATTCTTCTCTCAGTGTGAGCCCAGCAAGAAAACACACCGATCAGCCATAACATTAACACCGCTGACAGGTAAAGTGAATAACATTGACTCTAGTTATTTCATTACAATGGTACCTGTCAAGGATATATTAGGCAGCAAGTGAACAGTCAGTTCTTGAAGATGATGCGCTGGAAGCAGGAAAAATGGGCAATCTAAGCCACTTTGACAAAGGCCTTATTGTGATGGCTAGACAAGTCAGAGCATCTCCAAAACAGCTGGTCTTGTGGAGTGTTCCAGGTGTGTTAGTACCTACCAAAAGTGATCCAAGGAAGGACTGGTGAATCGGTACCGGGGTCATTGGCAGGGGTGTATCACAAAATTCTGGGTCCTATACACAAGCAGTCTTAATGGCCCCCCTACGTATATATTCAGAGTAGCCCTTCCGCCCAGTTGGACTGTTGCTGTTAAGTCGGTCCCACTTTTCACCCCACAATGACGCCGATAGTCATAGGCACCGAAAACTCACTGATGCACGAGGGAAGTGAAGGCTAGCCGGTCTGGTCCAATCCCACAGAAAAGCTACTGTGGTTTAAGAAGTGAATGCTGACTCTGATAGAAAGGGGTCAGAACACACAGTGCACCACAGTCAGAGCTGTTTCAGCAGCATGAGGGGGACCTACTCAATATTAGGCAGGTGGTGTTAATGTTATGGCTGATAAGTGTTTATTGCTTTTTAGGGAAGTATGTATTTTTTAACGACAAAGTATTTTACATCACCACCCACATTTCCATTGTGTAGCCTGATAATAAGACATATTTTTCGGCTATTGCAACATGCCGTGCAGACCAAACAGCGTGGGACTCCCTCAGAAGCCGCTGGCAGATAGTGAGATATTGCAGATAATGAGGCGCTGTACGTTACACAATTAGGATCAAAGGTTTATAACCAAGCCTTCAGAGACACCCAGCCAGAACCCAATTCTTCACACACCTGAGCCAACTAAACAGTAAGGGTGGGTGATATGGCACAAATGCAGCATCATGCCGGTTGAGCATTACATAATTTTATAATGAAAGAGTAAAACAGTAGTGCCACATTCAGAAAAGGCTGTGAAAAACAGGATACAACGACTTTAATTGAAGTTTATGTAGCATCTACAGCTTTGCATCATTATAACCAATGAAACCACACACATTTGACTTTCAGTATCATCAGCGTCTCCCAAAACAAAAAAAACCCTTTACCAGTTATATCACTTGGGAACCTCCTTTTAACCATAGTTACAGTATATCATAATGGCCTTGGGCTCTATTTTGCACCAGCGGAAATAGTAACGCAAAATGCTGTTGCTAGTTTCATTCTGGCACATTCCTTTATTTGACACCATGTGTTTCCCACTGGTAGAAGTGGTGTTCCTTAAATGAGGGTGTTTTTCAGGAACGTGCAGGTGCACGGCACTCGTTACAAACACAGCTATGCACTCAAAGGGCACTAATGGCACTCGAAAGGCTTTAGTGGAACAGTGCTGCTCCCTTAAATAATGTGCTCACACATTTTCACTTTACACGTGAGCAGGTCCGTTTCCTCACCGGAAACAATGTTGGTTTGCCAGGTACAGACCCTATTATAAGGGCAATAACCACCATAACTCCACCTCTGCCAACCAGACTGATTGGTTTATTGCATGCTAAATCCAAAACACACCTCTGAATAATTAAGAGAGTTGGGAGCCTTTTGCACCTTGCACTGTCAAAATAGCTAAATGTATTTGGACAGCCCCTTAAATGTCAGTTGTGATCAAAATAGATGCCTTCGTATGTAGCATCAACCCTGTGCACCAATCTGGAATAGAATTCGCTGGATACTGTGGAGGAAATTATGAGATTGTGTGGAGGAAAATGTGAAATTGTGTGGTTGTGTGGAGGGAGTGGTTGAATCTGTGCTTGCACTGAAACCGGCCATAGCCTCCAGTTAGGGCGTCGGTGAAACTAAGGCCAGAACCAGATGAGTGGCATACTGGAGGGAAGGCCGGGGTCTGCAGGTAGGGGCAGGCTGAAGGCAATCGGTATGTCGTGAATATGTAAAAACGGAAACCGGCGGCCTTTAATAGTTGCCGAGGCGGAAACCTCGGGGGTCATTCTCACTCTGCAGAGAGACAGTCACCAGGCGTTGCATTGAAGGCTCTTTCAATAAAACGTCTACCCTCCAGCAATCAGAGTTTTTCAGAGTTTTTATTCATCTTCAAACCAACAGTTTTTCAACTACAATACCAGACTAGGAAACGTTGAGCTGGATGGTGGTGTTTTTAAAACTTCACATATCCAGTGTTTCCCCTACTCTTAAATAGGCCGACCGGTTATATCCACGCCACCTGGCTTAACTAAGATATGGACGCTGGACAGGAATTAGCAGGTTAATGTTGCATCCTATCAATACATTAATGTGATATGTACGATTCTTTGGCCAAACTAAAAGTCAGAATCTATTTGCGTATATAAAAAACCAATAACTTCAGGTCTCAAGTCTGCCAGTGGTCAGAGCTTAGGTCGTATCACGACTGAACAGAGAACGTAAAACTTAAAAAAATAACCTAATCCACTGATAATCTAATAACACAACCCCAGCCCTGCTTTACGATTACACCACATACAGACAACCACACGACTGGCTTTCAAGAGTCTAAACCGCCCTGAACAATCACACACAGCAGCAAACACAGTGTCACTGCTGGATTGCACACTCCACCAACCAAACTTATCCCACCAACAGCACACTGTGGCCATAAACTGGCCATTAATGAAGGACTAGAGGATGAGTAACACAAGCATCTGCAGGACCAAAAGTTCAGATGTAAATGGCAACTGCTAGGGTGTTAATGCGCACAATTATATAATATATCACATTTATCTGACTACACTGATTCTGTAGTGATTTCTCATAGCCATTAGTAAGCTGAGGTAACCTCTGACCGTCCCTGCCACTCAAAACACAAAAACAAACTTCAGAAAGAAAAAGCAGGAACTTTTGAGCTTTTCCTGTAAAAGAAAAACTCTTGTTGATAGGCATTGCTGACATATCTGTGAAGAAGCACTCTAAACCATGACAGTCTGTCATATCTTCTCATCAGAACAGACATGCTTTATTAAAGGACACAAAGAAGAAAAAGCAGAGGCATCATAAGCTGACAGCCTCCAACATGAAATTCCTTTAATTTTATTTCTGAAGGGATTTGAACCCACAACCTCTGACACCTGCTTCACTGCAAAATCTCAAGTTACAGCTTCCAGAATTGTATAATTGTTACTGCCACGTTATCGTGGTTCTTTAGACTGTAATAAGACCATGACGCAGAGGCAAAGGGATTAAACATGTTTACATGGACACATCCAGAACCATATTCCCACAGTCAGCCGAGGAGTGTGTGCGGCATCCCAATGACAATGAGTTTCGATGTAATTAATTTGACTCTCCACAAATCAACTGCTCCTTTCGCCGTCTTTCTGAATTCCCCAATAAGCTAAATGGTGTTTCCATCAACATTTAACACCACTGACACTTGATAATGCATACAACACTGTGCTGCCAACACCAATTATATGAAGCTTATTTTTGTTTGTTGTGAACCATGTGGTCATGGAAACCATGCGAGAGTCAAGACAGACTAGGAAAGCTCTAAAAGAAAATAACTGGGTGGAATTGCAAAACCTGGCAGGGTTCCGTGTTCTAAAATGCTGGCAAGAATTAGAAATGATGGGAGTAACAATACATGGTTAGCCGACAAAACCTGCAAGTGAATGCTAATATTTCATTGGAACATTCTCAACAGGCCAATTAATGTGTCAAGGGAAAAGCACACACACACACACACACACACACACACACATACTGACATTGCTATCTTTGTGAGCACGTTCCATTGATTTCTGTTATACTATATTTCAGAAATACTACACCAATACCTTAACCCAACCCTGACCTTATCCCCAGTAAACAAAAGACAATCTCTCTGCTCTTTTAGTTTTTCCTAAAAAATTGAATTCATAGATAAAGCAGCATGGTTCATTGTGAGGACCAGCAAAATATGCTCACTTTGTGTCATGCAGGGCCCGTGTTACGTGCCCTATTATGTCAGTTAATACTATGTCTGGCTATGAAGACTATGTAGTTCTGGTATTATGTCTATTAGAGAATCACGTGGTTCTGTTTGTTTATTGTCTCCATGTGCTGCTTAGCTCCACCCCTTCTCCAGCTGGGCCTAGTTAGATGTCTTCCTCCAGGCCCAGGCACATCTAGTAAGGTTAAATATTTAAGGCCTTGAGTTGCATCCAGTCCTAGTCTAGTGTTTGGGGTTTTTTGTGCTCTGATACTCGTGTTGTCATGTCTACCTCGGTTTCATGTGTATTCTTTTAATAAATGTCACTAGTGTCTTGACCTCGCGTCAACTTCCTGTTTCAATTCCTGATATGGTGGGGGGCCTCACAAAGAGGTAGAGACACACATGCACATACACACACACACACACACACACACACACACCGGAAAACATACCATGGAAGGAGAGACGCCCCTTTACTGTGTTCTTGCCCATCTTGTTTTCCGCCACACATTCATAGACCCCTGAATCCTCCTGCTGGAAACTGGGAATCTCCAGGACAACATTGGAGTTTTTCATCTTCACTTTGCTGGGAAACGGAACTCCATTAGCCCTTCTCCATGTTATCTCAGGAACCGGACTGAAACAGTTGAAGAGAGAAAAAATATTTTGCATCCTTCTAACAGGGCAATTACAATGTTAATATTAATAAATCAATGCTGTTAATATAGCAATTAGCCTTTTGCCTTCACAGAAAAGCGGCTATTTCTGCCTTTTAATCTACTCTTCTCTGGTGTTCACATGAGGAAAGTGAGAAACCATGTACCGCTCCTCCACTAATGGGATCAAGCGAATCAGCAGAATTGCTTGCAATAAAATGGAGCCGTTTTTTTTTTATGAATCTCTGAGATTATAATTACTTTTAATGTTGTAGAGAACCCTTTAGTTACTCCTAGTCCTTATAGTTTCTCTGAATTAAAAGACTTAACCGATTTGACTCATTTCATTCATTCATTCTCCAAATCGCTCCTTCCATTTCAGGTTGCAGGGAAGCTGGAGCCAATCCCAGCTGACTACGGGCCGTGGGGTTCATCCAGGACAGGAGGCTCAACCCATCACAGGGTAACACACAGACAGACAACCATTCACACACACACACACACACACACATACGGGCAATTTAGAGCATCCAATCAATCTACTGCCTTTGGACTGTGGGAGGAACCCGGAGAACCCGGAGGAAACACATGCCAACACAGGGAGACCTTGCAAACTCCATACACCAGTGGCCAACCCAGGGATCGGACCCAGGACCTTCCTGCTGTGAGGTGACAGCGCTAATCACTGCATCACCCTGCCATCTCGATTTTACTCGGTTTCATGTTTTTTTCCCACATTTTATGACAGCACTCACATTGCCTATTAGGACCTCACAGGAGAAAAATGCAAAACTGTGTACAGCTCATACACTAACAGGATCAACTAAGCCAGCAAAATTGATTTGAAGCAAAATAAACAAGAAAATAAATAGAAAAAATAAGAAAAAAAGCTTTCTTGTGTGCTGTGATCCCTAAACAGACTTTGACAAGCATGATTTAGAAGGTGGCGGAGGGGAGGCAGAAATAGAAAAAAGCCCTAAAAAGTCAAGATCCCCGTTAAAAAGAGGGAAATGGCGGCCCGGTGATTGAAAAAGCTGTCGAATTCCACTTACTTCCCCAGAGCGAAACATTCCAGTGTCACGACGGATCCTTTGGCGGCTGGAACTGTGTCGGGGAAATGAACTTCTATTTTGGGCTCGTATTCACCCATGGCTCCTATGGCACACAAAAGAGGAGGAAAAAGAAATTGTTTATCCATTCATAATTCATATACATCTCGAGACACGCATAACAACGAGCACCAACACCACGCGGGCTTTAAAAAGCACCTGCATGAATGTTGCGCGGGAGGGACATTCTGTTGTCTTCGACCTGAGCTCAGGAGAATATAGAGATATAACAAAGGCCACAAATAATTCACGCCAATCTGGGGGCTGACGGGGTGTAGCGAGGCGTGGTTTTTGCAGCTGCTTTTGCACTGTTGGTGAATATTTCATTCAGCCATCGGCAAGGTTTGCTTTATGAGAAAGTAACAGCAGAACACAGGAGAGATTTCCTAGAGAGTTACACTGGGTGCTTACCAGGAACGCATTGGACTGACTGACATAATAAAGTACGGCAGCTACAAGACAAAGGGTAAAAGAGCCTGTAGAGTATACAGGAGGCCTATCAGCCATATATAAAAGAAGCTGCAGACACAAGAATTAGCTGTTGACAAAAGAAGAACGTGTTCTTTTGAGTCTTTGTTCCTCTCTGTGTTTTTTTCCTTATGCTCTAAGGGAGTGTCTCCTGCTACTGTCATCCTCAACTTGCTCATTAGGGGTTTGGCTTGGATTTCTGTAAATCTGCTTTGTGACAATGTATGTTCTAATAATAAGGCCCCATCATATTGTTCCACAGGTAAGATGAACTGACATTAATGTACCACAAATGTATTAGGACTGACAAAAATATTACCAATAATAATAATAATAATAATAATAACAACCACAGCATTAATAGTAAGTGACTTGCTTTTATAATGTGATGAACTGACAGTTGTAGCATGAGAGAAAGGATCTATGTTTCAGGATTTCACTGGCTTAATTTTATGTATTAAATATAATTACAAAAAATATATATATATATATACTATATACTATAATACTGATAAAATATGATAATAATAACAAATAATAATCATTATTATTATTATTATTATTATTATTATTATTATTGATGTATTTATTTTTAACATCATTGTTATTATCAATATTACTATTATTTTTATAATAACACTGATTTTCCAAAATTCTAAACTAAAATGCAAAGTCATTAAAAGTGGTTCCACATTAAAAGTACCATTCTAGATTAACGCCAGATCTGTTCACAGCAGAACACATGGGAGAAACTAGACTTGCAAACATCTTTAATGTCTCCAAAATCTAAACCATAGTGAGTTATTACACTTTTAATCAACTGACAAAAAAAACAACACTTTTCCCCACAGCCGACAACTTCTGGGCAGGGTAGCAACTTGAATTTCCCTCATTTGTAGATAATCTGTCTGACTGTTTCCAGCTTTATGGGCATCAACAACTTTTTCTCTGAGGTCCTCAGGCACCTCTTTTGTTCGAGCCATGATACACATCCACAAATGTGTTGTATGTGTTATCAGGTTTTGCTGTTTTTTTTTCAATAAATATATGACTTAATATAATCGTTTTCAAGTCATTCGTTGAACTGGGTTTTCTTCATCTACTTTTCAGATGATGCTTTAGGTCACACTCATAAAAATACAGAACATTTTCAAGGGTAGACGGTGAAAATCTTGCGTTGAGAAATGTTTTCCAAAGTGTATTCATATTTACAAAATATGATACATTGCATCAGCCAAAATATTAAAACATATATTTGTACTTTAATCAGAGAAATAAGTTTACGAAAACGTACAAAATTAATTAATTCATTCATTTGCATTTTACTAAATGCCCCAACCTTTCTAGAAACGTACTTTCTTACAAAAGTTTCTAGAAAAGGTCTGTATATATTGTTAAGAGTGTGTATTTACTGTTCAAACTGGTTATTATGTATATTGTTAGGTTTATTGTTTAATGTCGTTCTTATTATTATAGGTTTTTTTTATAACACATATTCTATTCTTTTGTAATATTTTTTACTTCTAAATTCCTTAAACTTTATTATTTATATATATATATAAAATGCACAGTCTCAGAAACGATCAGGGTACATTTTGTACTTGTATAACAATGTATGTGACAAAAGACTTGAAGATTTTGGCCTAAAACGTAATCTTAAAGTACATGCACGGTGGAGAGACACATGTAGGCAAACTGTTATTAAAGAAAATGTGTTGCTCAGATCTACTATCAGCTTCATTACAGTTTCCTTTAAACATGTCAGTATTTGGCAAAACCTTCTTACCGTCTGTTCTCAGTACCAGAGGGGTTGGAGAGCTGAGCACTTTGCCCTTTGTGATGCGGTTTACCACCACGCAGGTGTAGTTCCCCACATCCGATGGCTCCACTTTAGCGATGTAAAGGTTCCCTGTCTCCTGAGAGACAAAACGTCTGCTGTCTTGCTGGACAAAGTAGGGGTATTCATTGAAAACCCAGGCAAAGGACAGGTCTAAAGATGACAAAAGACAAAACCCCAATAAATGATTACAGTATCTCTATTGTACAAATGATATCACACAGTAACACACTGTCACACATATCACACTGTAAAACTGGGCTAGTCTTTCATTTCCTGTCCATAATAATCTTATCTCAAACCTTGTATATACACAGTGAGGAAGACTCATGTAGATTCAGGCAGTGCAGAACTGAAGGGCAAGTGACTGTCATTGTGAACACACTCAAGCACCACAACAAAATGCGACCTCTGCATTTAACCCATCACGCGTGCACACGTGCAGGAGCGGGCAGCTATCAACAACACCCGGGGAGCAGTGTAGTGGAACGGTACCTTGCTCAAGGGTACCTCAGTGGTGCCTTGGCCGGGAATTGAACCTGCGACTTTCAGGTCCCAAGAGCAATGTCCTAACCACTAGGCCTCCACTGCCCAGTTGTGGGTGCTGCTTTACCTGTTGTTGCCGACATGTGGCCTGAGGTGGACTTGGAAAGTAGGATGTATGAGCAAATTATGCTTGTGTTATGAATATTCCATTACATCATTACATAGGGCAGTGGCGGTGGGTCTTGCCCCCTGTGACCTGAAGGTCACCGGTTCAAATCCCAGACCGGTACAATTACAATTACCAATCACACATTGAGCAGTGGGCAGCCATCAACAGAATCTGGGGAGCAGTGTAGCAGGACGGTACCTTGCTCAAGGGAACCTCAGTGGCGCCCGGGCCTGGACATGAACCAGCGACCTTCAGTGCACAAGGGCAATATCCTCACTACTATTATACTAGACATGATACTACATGCAAGTTATCACTTCCTCACCTCTAGAAAAGTAAAACATACTGAAAGACTGACATAGTCTGAACATCGTGCTCTGGCCTCACCTCCTGCGTACGTAGGCGTTCCACATAGCAAAACGACTCCTTGGCCCTCGCGCACCGACACAGCACTTCTTGTCTGAGTTTTGAAATTCAAGTCTGGAATGTTGGGAAAAAGACGAGCGTGGTGAACATCTACAATAAAATGAGCGAGAAAAAAAAAAGAGCAATGACTAATGAATTAGCGGAAAATCATTAACCGGAAGACGAATATGAAACATTTACTCCTCGCCCGCTCTGTAAGAAAGCACACATTTCTGATTAAATTGCTGATTCTAATTAAATCGCTGATAAAAGGCCTGGGTGATAAAACACTATCAGTAATTATCTCAAATTAAAACCCCCATGATAAAAATCATTTGTTCCGGGAGGTCATTTCCGATTGGCGTATGAGCAATTCTCATTCCATACAGGCCCTCAATTGTACGAGAGGTGAGGCTTGTAACAATGACAACGTTAACATTTTTATGGTGGGGAAAAAATGGATTCTCATTTGTATCCAATCAGGCTGTTAACATGCTGGTTGTTTATTGCTCTGGCTCTGCTGCCTCAGCGGGCATGCATCAGAAACGAAAACCAGCTATAAACAGCATTAGCAGGCCAGAGAGCGCCATGCTCGTAAGACAAAGAAATTACTGATAGAAAAACTCTCTCTGTTTAAGGCTGTTCCAAGCCAAGTTATTCGTGGCAAGATTTGTTGAACTGTTGAAGTGGTGAATCTCAAGCTTACAAAACATTTTTTAGCCTTTTTCTCTTTTCTGGGGAGTTGTAGGCAGCACCATGCAGTAGTTGATTTATTGTTGTTTTTTTTTCGGAAGCTGTGGTCAAAAGCGAAAGAATGGTGAAAAACACAGACAGGCAGGGTTATCACAGTCAAATCTGCAATCAGCAAACAACACCAGCCCGGCAAACGCCATAGACAGGAATACTAGAACCAGAAACAACAAAAAAACATGTGATGAGGCTCTGTAATGTTGGAATACCCAGACTCTAAACAGCCATTTTACATAATTACATCACCAGGACTCAAACCTGCAACCTTCAGGTCCCAAAGGCAGTGTCCTAATCACTAGGTCACCACCGCCCGTAGCATTTGCAGAACATTGATTGTGAGATGGAGAGAAAAGGCTTTCGCTTCTGAGCTTCTGTGTATCTGTGAGGATGACGGTTTCATGCAATGTTCACATAGGTGTCTGTCAACATGCTTGAGTGTAATGGAAATGTGTGCACTAAACATGTCAGAGTCAGAATGTGTTTTTGTAATGCTATGAAGACAGGTTCTAGCACAACACCTCTCCTGACAGCCCTCGTACAGCTCCATTTGATTTTGCGCTACCACAGAGCCAATTAGCATTTTCTTGATTCACACCTCTGCAGATATGCAAACTGCAGAGTTGAATTCTTGGAGGCAAGCAATTATTGGCCTCTGTGATCCTCTGCAAGCTATGCTGTCCCATATACACCTTCTCAGGTGTTGCAACCCAGATACACTAATGTGCATCTTTGCAGAAGAACAACTCAAGCTTTAGAGTTTAAACAAAGTCCACTGGGCTCTATTCTGACGATCTGATGCAAAGCATTAAGGGCAAGGTGCAAACTATTACGGGCGTGTCCCAATGCATGTCGCTATTTTGACAGCGGACAAATCAGACTTCGTGCCAGCACAAGACACAAAAAGGTCGTCCCAACTCTTTTAATTATTCAGAGGTGTGTTTTGGGCATAACATGGAATGTCACGTCACCTCACCTTAAAAATAGGGGCGGAGCTATGGGGGATTCCTATGGTAAACCAGAACCAAGCACATCATTTATGGGAGCAGCACTGTTACACCTAAGCCTTTCGAGTGGCATTAGGGCATTTTATAGCGTCTATCTCAAACCCAGTGGACGCCTTACATTCAGGGAAAAAAATCTTAAAGATGACAAAGAGGGAGAGGAATTAAAGAAGTCATGGAAAAGGTTATCAGCTCAGATTTAAAAGCGGGATAAGACATGTAGTCATGAAGAGATTGTACAAATAAGAGCCCAGTGACTGCATAGTTATCCTGGCTGAACTGGGTGTAGTAATGCATAGCACTGAAAAAACCTACCAGACCTACAGGCATAAATGTTACAGTACTGCGCATTGTGTCTGTGTCAACTTGAATGAATGACCATGACATGTACTGTGTATGATACATCTTCATATATTGCTGTATTATATTTTTCCCCTATCGTCCAGGCTAAGCTGAAAATCCATTCTCTGACCTTTAGTGACATAATGGCTAGTGGGACCAATTCTAACAGCAGTCAGCTCACACTGGGTCAGGAGCACGCTGTGGTATACATTGGGTGACTCACATGCGAACTGGAGGCTTGCTCTCCTGCTGAGAATGGCTCCCAGAGGGTTGAAGGCAGTACACTGGTAAATTCCCGCGTCCTGGGCCCTCTCCAGACTCCTAATGACGAGGTTACCCCCAGACAGCCGACGGCGACGGTCGGCCATGAGATCAATCAGGGTGCCGTTCAGCGACCACCTGCGGAGACACAAATAATCACACAGTGCACAATCCTCAGCGGGCAGCCGCAGCCTTGAGCCTAGAGCTGATTTAGAAATGACTTCAGATGTGGCAAATAAAACACACTTCAGATATTTGAGAACCCTGCCACAGATAATGGAGTTTCCACTTACGAAAGCGTGAGTTAGGACTGTCTCAGTTGCTCTATTACTTAAAAGAAATTGTAGAATTACATAATTTCTATAGTGAAGTAATGTATTACATATACGTCTGATTTGGATATCCTGGCTGTCAGAGAAAAACCTCACATCTCCAAAATCTTAACTTTACAGAAGAAGCAAAAAACCTTCTCAGCATATCATGGAGGTTAATGTGAAATTATGTTTTTCCTAGAAATTCTGGACCAATTGGTCCTTTCATCAAAGAAAAGTCAGCAGTGTAAAGTTCAGTTTTTTCAAATGGTGTAAAAAAGTAATAAATAAATTGACAATAAATGACAAAAATGGAGATACAAGGTTTCGTTCTGACAGCAAGAGTTAGCATTTTTAGTTTTTCCATTTCTTTTGATGGCAAAAACTTATCATTTCACTTATTGTAAGAACACAAATGTGGTATTGATCACAAAATTGTAATTAATTAATTAGGGTTAATCATATTTGTTTGTAAAGTGAAAAAAGTAAAAATGACAAAATATTTGTCATTGTGAACACACTCAAGCACCACAACAACATGTAACCTCTGCATTTAACCCATCACATGTGCACACATGGAGCAGCGGGCAGCTCCCGGAGAGCAGTGTAGCGGGACGGTACCTTGCTCAAGGAAACCTCAGTGGTGCCCAGGATGGGACTTGAACCTGCAACCTTCAGGTCACAAGGGAAATGTCCTTACCACTAGGCCACAACTACCCACATACAACAGGCATTGGTCTTCCTTGCTCAGATGTTCCATTAAATCAGTGCCAGCATCAGTGGCTGCACCGGTGAACATCTCATTACAATGGCACCTGTCAAGGGTTGGGATATATTAGGCAGCAGGTGAACGATCAGTTATTGAAGTTGAAGTGTTGAATGGGTGAGCGCAAGGATCTGAGTGAGAGCATGTCCAAAACGTTCCCTGCCACACTGCCACAATGTTCAGGAATGGCAAGTAAGTAAAAGCTAGTCTATCTAGTTAGAGCTACTGTAGCAATTTGTCATCTAAATGACTAAAAAATATTGGCTATGATACAGAGATATTAGAAGACAGAGCAATGCAGCTTGTTGTGTATGTGACTGCACAGCCACAGACATGTCAGGGTGCCCATGCTGACTGCTGTCCACTGTCAAAAGTGCCTAAAATTAACATCTCAGCTTTAGAACTGGAATTTGAGACAGTGGAAGAAGATGGCCTGGTCTGATGAATGATGTTTTCTTTCATCATGTGCATGGCCTGGGGTGTGCATGTGTCACTTGGGGAAAAGATGGAGGCAAGCCAGCAGAGCCACTGTGTTGGTGTGCCATTCATGTGGGTGTTATTTTGACACATACCACCTACCTAAACATCACTGCATTCACAGCATCATGGCAACAGTATTCCCTAATGTCAGTGGCCTCTTTCAGCAGGATAATGTGCCCTGCCACACTGCACATGTTGTTCAGGAATGACCAGCAAAGTGTCAAAGAGTTCAAGGTGTTGAATTGGCCTGAAAATCCCTCAGATCTCAACCTAACTGAGCATTCATGGGACACGCTGGACAAAGTAGTCCAATCCGTTGAAGTGACTCTTTGTCATTGTGAACACCCTCAAGCACCACAAAGAAATGTGACCTCTGCATATAACCCATCACACGTGCACACACGAAGCAGTGGGCAGCTACCAACAGCGCCCGGGGAGCAGTGTTGTGGGATGGTACCTTGCTCAAGGGTACCTCAGTAGTGCCC
>JBBPDA010000132.1:2333197-2361519 GCA_037974385.1 Arnoldichthys spilopterus | reverse complement strand
ACTTACTTACTTACTTACTTACTTACTTACTTACTTACTTACTTATTTATTTATTTATTTATTTATTTATTTATTTATTTATTTATTTATTTATTCATTCATTCATTCATTCATTCATTTATTTTAAAAGAATCAGACTCTGATTTTCACAAATGTGGAAGTGTATGATGACACATACAAAGATTTCCGAGGACTAAGGAAAACAGTTGCTAATGCAAAGCAAACTGGAAAAGTTAACAAAAACATTCTCTAAAGTGCTGGCACTTCACCATTTCACAGTCACACGGATTGTGCACATTGTCATTATCTCCAGGAGTGCTTGACCAACAAAGATCACTTTAAGAGCAAGGTGTTTATTAGTCAAAAAGAAATCTCTAAGCAACTAAAGGCGTCTTGTACACTGGTAATATTAATGCTCATGAGTAAAGCAGAAGAAAAACATTGAACAACAATGGTGTGCATGACAGTGTGGCAAAAAGAAGCCCACTGCAAAAATGTATTTGCTTTTAATAATTTTCCTCAAAAAATAAAAGGTCAAGTATGATAATTTTCTCATTTGTTTCATTGAGTTCCCTTTATCTATGTTTTGGATTTGTGTGAAAATCTGAGTTTTTAAATTTAGAACACTTCACAGGGCTCAAGCACCATGGTGTAAATAGTGTATATAGGTACAGATGTATGTATTTAAGTATGTATGTAAGTGTGTGTGTGTGTCTAAGCATTGATGAAATAAAATAATAACATTTACATGATGGCGGCAATCAAGAGTGATATCATGACGAAATAGAGCTGAACAATCCTAGAACATTTTGATACTAACCACTTCACAGCCCACTATACAGTCCCAAATCGCCCCCTCATCAATTAGGAAACAGGTGGAGAATTGTCAGGGCCGGCATCAGCTTCCCATAGCCTATTAGATGCGTCACAGACCACACACATTAAGAGGGTGATGGTTCAGTGAGCCTGCACTTTCCATCTTTTTATTTTATTAAGAGACTGCGGGGCTCTTTTAAAGCACTGGGCTTGGTTTGAAAAAAAAAAGAAGAAAGTTGGATGGCATTTAATCAATTAGTTTAACTTGCCAAAAGACTTACAGAATGGATTTATAAAGGCAGATGGAAATGGGGGGCTAGAGAGTGAGGAAGATAAAATGCGATGTGTAACAGAAGTAAAAATTAATGGAACTATTCCTAAGGCATGGGTGATATGGCAAAAATACAGTATGTGAAAGTGACTCTTTGTCATTGTGAACACACTCAAAATGCAGCTTCTGCATTTAATCCATCACACATGCACACGTAAAGCAGCAGGCAGTTATCAAAAGCACCCAGGGAGCAGTGTAGTGGGACGGTACCTTGCTCAAGAGTACCTCAGTAGTGCCCGGGCCAGGACTTGAACCTGTGACCTTCAGGTCTCAAAGGTAGCGTCCTAACCACTAGGCCACCACTACCCAAAACATGTTCAAGACACAGGATATGTAACATTTATTTTTTCTTGCATCTGTTTAGTTGGAATGGACCAAAAAAACAACTGGGCAACCATATGACAGTGGTGGCCTAGAGGTTAGAAATTTGCCCTTGGGACCTGAAGGTCACAGGTTCAAGTCAAAGTTCCGGTTGCTCAATTTGTACTTTTATTAAAATATGCAAATGACAGAAAATTTTGACTGAAAAAGATGAAACAAGCATAGACCGAAGTATCAAAAATCTAAGACGTCACAGATCAATTTCATGGTGGTAAATAATAAAGGTTAAAAATGCTGTTTGCTGTTTTCACGTTCCTGTGTCAGCACTGAAACGTTTGAACAGTTTGCAGATCAAGCTGATAAACAATGAAAATGTCACCCATGTGGAATCAGTTCACTGTTTTTATCAGAAACATTAGATGGGATTTGTAATCACTCATCGTGCTAAATATGAAGCGAGGATATAACACCTGAGAACGTTTCTACTATTGAAACCTGCCCAGGATGCAGAACACAGCCAAGTAACACGAGCTACAAGATCAGATGCCTTTAGCTTGTAGATGTGCAGCCACAGTTTATCATTTCTTTAGTATTTAAATATTGTCACATTGCACAGCACTACTACATCTAGTTGTGAGACAATATAGATTTTTCTTCTATAATATAGCAATAATTATTTTGACAAGCAAGTAGTCAACTTTTTTAAAGAAAGTCCAATTCATTCAGAGTGTATTGATATGAAATGCTATGGTATGTTACAGTATAATATGGTATGATATAGTATGGTATACTATGGTACGGTGTAGTATAATACAGTATGGTACAGTAAGGCATTGTATGATATGGTATGGTATGGTATAATATGATGTTGTATGATACAGTATGGTATGGTATGTTATATTATGGTATAGTATGAGATAAAATGAGATTGTATGGTACAGTTGAGTATGCTATGATATAATACAGTTTGAGATAGTATGGTGAGGTATAGATATGATATGGTATGCTATAGTATGAGATAGTATGGTACAGTAGAGTATGGTATGATATGGTATGATATAAGATAGTATGGTACAGTAGAATACGGTAATAAATACATTACCATTACAATAGTGGTGATAGGAACCAGAAATCACAATGTCCACAGCATTAATATAACCATTTTACTATGCATCCAGTGAACCTACATGCCCCAGCTGAGGTTTTTATAAGGAAACGAGTGTAAATCTGGGGGTTGGCTTATATTTTGCTTCCCAAAGCTCAGCATGCACCTCTTTGTCCGTGCTTTTATATATCTGTCTAAAGAGTTATTTCAGTGGTTCACTGTTGTGAACAATTTGAGCTAAAAAGGCACATTCCCCTTTAACTGAACAACCACACAAAGCCTACGATTCGAAAATACTTCACCAGGAGGCATTTTTATAAAGATGGTGTTTGCAAAATAGAAACACTGTGTAATTATCTGCATACAGAACTATGTCCATCGGGCTCCGTGTCTTACTGTTAGAGAGGCCTGCAGGAGAAATTAAAATATGCGTCATCATCACTAAAACTGCAGACTAATCACTGCTGATTCATCGAGAGGGTAAACTGCAATCAATAATTATTTTCAAACACCATTCGATCAAATCATCGTGGCAGTCCTGCTCATTCATCATGAGGATCCAGCCCATCATCTTTCTTCAACAGATCTTAAAAGGCCGACACATACATACGCACACAGTCCTGAAGTGTGTAATCTCTTGGCCAGTGCAGGCTTAGCAGGGCACTTGTAAAGGAAAATTATTGTCATCTGGTGTAATTGCAGGAACAGCGAGTTTCAGGAAGGATTTTCTTAGTCTTTCAAGTTTTAAGATGCTTTTAGTGAGAGCAAGTCTGTAAAAATTGGATTTACATGCACTGTATCTTCTCCGTAAAAAGCCTGTACGTCATGTTTCTTGCTAAGCAGTCCTGAAGCCAAGCTCAAAGCTAAGGAAAGACTGGAGACTCATCACAGGAGAATGTCAGCAGAACGCAGGCTCTTTGGACAGACAATATGACACGCAATTAGGGATTCTTCTGCTGAACAACGCGCTCTAGGCCGCGCTAAGCTATTTGCCTAAAGAGCTTTCAGAACAACGCACCTTGGGTGTGTATTACAACACTAAAGTCCTCAAGCAGTATGTTACTTGCAAACAGAGGATGAAATCAAAGAGGACATACACTTTATCTGAGCTTCTGTTCTCTATGGCAACACGAGCAATCTAATTATGGGCTGTGCTGTTTAAAAATATTTGACCTGTTCATTCTCAGCTCACAAACCTTCCATGTTGTGAAAACCGTTGAGAAATTGGACAGAGCTCTGGTAAAAACTCTTGGTGAAACAGTAAGAAACTGTAGTGCGCATTTGTTTTAGAGCTGAGACACATTACATAGAATAGGGCTGCACAAAATCATCTGTACATCGTTATTTACATTTACTCATTTGGCTGACGCTTTTATCCAAAGCGACTTCCAAGCCATGGAGCAGAGTAGTGGGACGATACCTTGCTCAAGGGTACCTCAGTAGTGCCTGAGCCGGGACTTGAACCTGCGACCTTCAGGTCCCCAGCGCAATGTCCTAACCACTAGGCCACAACTGCCACATTATTATTATTATTGTAATATCGGTCTCTGCAAGACTGATATCAAAAGGCTCCAAATTGCAAAAGAGCCTCTAACCAATCAGAAATACATACTGTGCGTTTATTGATGGTTACTGGGTGTATAATTATCACATAGCCCTGCATAACCTCTGCCACAGAACAGTAACTCTAACATTACTGTGCTTGTTTAGTATTGTGGGCAGTAGAGGCCTAGCGGTTAGGCCCTTGCCCTAGTGAACTGAAGGTCGCAGGTTCATGTACTGGCCTGGGCACACTGCTCCCCAGGTGCTGTTGATAGCTGTGATGGGTTAAATGCAGAGGTCACATTTTGCTGTGGTGTGTTCACAATGACAAATAGTCACTTTCACTTTAAAATATTAGTTGTAGTTATCTGAAACTAGGCATCTGCCACCATACCCATACCTACAAGTACACAGCAAAGAAAGCCTCATTCCTTCAATTCTTCTCAATTTAAAAACGAACAACACTGCTGCAAACCGCTGAGCATTGGGTTTTTCAAGTGCTGTCAGGCACCTGACTCTGCCACCTGACCATGCACATTCCTGACTGGCTATTATAGCACTGAATGACTGCCACTCCTTCCTCCCAAGCTTTCAACAATAATGCAACCAAACACTCAGGGCAGCCAGGGCAGAACTGGGATGCTGAATTTAAGGTCCAGTGCACAGCTCTTCAATTCTAAACAATGCTTCAGCTGAGAAGTTGTTTCGGGCCACCACACACCATTCAGCAATTAGCAAGAAACCAGTCAATAACAAACAGAAAGTGAAGGTCTTACACGCGGAATGTTGGTGGAAACGCATGATGGACAACACGTGATTCTAAGCTACATTCAATAACTACAATTGATCGTTACTTTTTAACACATTTCAAAGCCACCTTCTTGCACCATACTGCGTACTCTACAGCGTAGCACATGAAAGCATTACTGATACAACGGTTCTGAACTGAAATCACAAAGAGCACACGTCTGCATATTCAGTGAGGGAGTGCGCAGGCTACACAGGTACACGGCTACCTGCTTGTTTCAAAGTGTTGATTATAATCACAGGTAAATATTCAACCGTGGTAGAGATGGACACAATAGACTTAAAATGTAAATGACGATATCAAAGTCAGGCATTCAGTGTTCTCCTTTTGGCCACACAGTCCTGAGAGCCGGGCACATAAGCCTTGATCTGAAACTGGGAAACTTAATCCTGATCATCAAATACTAAACTATACCAGTTCCAGTGAAATTCCAGTAAAAATGCAAACACCAATACTCACAGGATTCATAGCCTGACCGCTGGAAAGACAAATGGAAATGTCCTGAAAACACTTGTAATCGAATGTAAACGTGCAAAAAAAGATCAAATAGTGTAAATGTCTGAGATGGTGAGATGCCCACGTTTTTGTGAAAATGTGAACACGTCATCAGCGATATCGTCAGTATCGCAATATGACAAATTGTCACCATGGGGAGGAATAGTGCCTCATGGACGATACGATATGGCACAGCCCTGAGCTGTAGCGTAAGATTCCAACAGGCCACATTTAAAAGGACGTGTAACATCAGGATAAAGAAACCAAGGCGAATTATTCAGATTTTTACGTAAAACTGATGTTTGTTTGATATTACGTGTAATTATGTTATGATGTCACAAAAACAATAAATTCAGAGCAATTTTTTCAGCCTAATTAACATACATTCACTATAGAGACTGGGGAGTAAATGGTACACTTTGAAACTTTAGTTGTTTACACATGCAAAAGAGCATAAAGCTGTTTAAAGTGTAAAACATATTTACAAGTAAAATTTGTCTTTTTGCTTTATATAGGCTTAAATATTTTCCTGATTTAATATTATTCATATTATTATGTAATTTTGATGTTTGTTTGATATTATGTGAAGATATGAATAATATATGATTCATATTTATATTCGTTTGATATTGTGATATTATTATTATAATATGTGTATTTATATTATGCCATATTTATAGTTGTTTAATTTTATGTGATATTGATATATTATTAATATTTATATTGTTCTGTAATATTTATGTTTGTTTGATTTTATGTGATATTATTGATATATTAATAATATTTATATTGTTCTGTAATATTTATATTTGTTTGATTTTATGTGAGCTGGTCAGAAGAAGCTACAACCAGAAAGCACAAATGGTGATGCGAACACAATGACATACATTAAATCACTATTTTAATTTTATATTTGCATTCGTTCTAATAATAGTTCGGCTATAGAAATAACTTTTACATATCATTTCCTCAGGTGCCCAAAACGTGTGCACAGCGCTGAATGTCATCCACTCCTTAAGATCTCATTTGAATAAACAATATAAACCTTTTGTGCTTGTGCTTAAAAGAATCCTGCACCGCTCTCTCCAGAAGGGCAGAGAAGTCAAGTTGTCATTAAACACAGCTCTGAAATATTACGCTGACCTTGAATTACAAGGTCGCCTTTCAAAAAAGAATCGACTGTTACAGGCCTGAACAATTAAGGATCCCGCGTTCCGCTGAGTAACAGCCTATGAATGAGAAATGAACCTGGTCATACTCCAGATCTTCGGTCGAATATTCATATCTAATGTGCTCATTACACCACATTACTGATCTAACATGCTTTTATTCTGTAGAATCCACCAGCTAGACCAGGCTGGCTTGTGTTAGGGAGGATACCGCTCCCTATACAGTGGCCCATCTCTGTGTAGTGGTCAGACTGGCTGATTTTCTTAATTACCGAAATGGCGAGAACAATTTGGTGAGGACAGATGTTAAATTTGTTTTCATTTATTTCATTATTTCACTGGGTTGATGACACATGAAATGAAGCTTGGGGGAGGGGGTGGGGGCACGAATATCCATTATGTCCATTTAAAGCAGAAACAAATGGTGTTAGGGGGCCGTTTCACATCAACCTGTGTCAATTGCCAATGCCAAGTACACAATTGCTATTGCCACGGAGATTCAGAAGCAGTGTTACACAAAGCTGACCCCATCTATAAAAGAGAGCCTCATACAAAGAGCTATATGGCGATGACCGCCGTGTGACTATGAATAATAGTGATGGCGGGGCTAACGGAATAAATCCCAGGTAGTGATGAGTGAGTGTTTCAGCCCTGCTATGACACAAAGCCATTAATAACAGCCTATCAGCCGCTCTCCTTCGTACCAGAAAGCGGCCTCTGTGGAAGCTGGAGCACACCACCGAAATAGCAAATGAAAGAGGGAGCAGCGGGGGAAGAATACACAAAGGCGAGGGATGCGCGCTAATCACCCTTCGCTCTCTCCCTCGCTCCTCGCCTGCAGGCATTTTACATCAAAACAGATGACAACTGGATCTAATAGTGACACATTGGTTTAGCCCCAAACAGGTAGAAGACAGCTCATTCGCAAGCGGCCCTGACAGGACCAGCGTCTTCGGGGAGTGGCTTTTTTAAACGTGAAAGGTGTGGAGGCGACAAACAGAAAGTTTTACCGTGAGTCACAATCCAAACCCATCCATTCTGCATGTGGAGAAGTGAGTACGAACTGATTGCAGACCGAAATACTGAATAAAAAAAATAAAAAAACATTATCTTAAAAGGACCCACTTCCCACATTCTTCTTTTATTTCTTTCTTTTGAAAAAAAACTACTTGTGATGTTCGTGCGCTTTTATGTACCAAAAACAGTGAGAATTCATTTTTACGAGATTTCCCAACCGCTCATAATCCCTTAGAACTGAACAGACGGACTGTTTCCGTTATTGTGCCTTTACAACTGATTTATGTGAGGGAACCTTACTGGCTGCCCTGTATTGTGCAGCATACAGGAGCAAAATGGACTGAAACACTTCTTACAACTTCAGTGAGAATGCATGGGCTAAACATTAGCAGCTCCAATAGCAATAGGAATGTTAATAGGTGTTTTGCTCTTTGTAAAACTGCATTTGCGAGCACTTATAAAGCACTTTTGCTTTTATGCAGTCAGCAGCAGACAATTTCCAATGTAAATGATGTTATGACATCACAAAAAACAATAAATTCACTGCAATTTGTTTTTTTGGATTAATTTACATATATTGCCTATAGAGACTGGGGAGTGAATGGTACATTTGTAAGCTTCAGCAGTGTTTATGCCTGCAAACCTCTTCACAAGGGTGTAAAGCAGTGTAAAGTGTACAATTTATTTTTAAAATTAGTTTTTTTTTTGCATGATAGGGGCCCTTTAATATTTTCCTGATTTTCTGCCCAATTTCACCCAATTCCTAGGTCTCAACCAACACTGGGAGGCTGAAGGCTAGTGTGGGAGGGCAACTGACATTTCTTTTATGTTGCTAGATGCTTGAGCTGTCTTGCTGGGTGATTTGGGGAGAGGGAGGGCCATCCCACCCACCCAGTGAGAGAGCAAAGTCAAATGTGCTCACTTGGACTCTTGGTAAAAGACGGCTGTGGCATCATCAGGGATCATAGTGGGCAATGGTGGCCTAGAGGTTAGGACACTGCCTTTGGGTCCTGAAGGTTGCAAGTTCAAGTCCCAGCCCGGGCACTACTGAGGTACCCTTGAGCAAGGTACCATCCCACTACACTGCTCCCTGGGCGCCGTTGGTGGCTGCCCGCTGCTCCACGTGTGCACTTGTGATGGGTTAAATGCAGAGGTCACATCTTGTTGTGGTGCTTGAGTGTGTTCACAATGACAAAGAGTCACTTTCACATTCGCAATTTCCCAATGACAGGGGCAACACCGTGACAGTTGCACCACTCAAGAGGCCTCAAAAAATATATAGGTATTGATGTGATGTTAATTATGCTACTGTTTCAAACAGTACAAACTGGAAAGGAAATGGGAAAAAGAGGCCACCTGTGGCTGGCAATTCTGATTTCAAACAGCCTTGACATGCATTGTCTGCTGCTGACTGCACAAAGGCAAAAATGCTGCATTATAAACACTTGCAAATGCAATTTGACAAAGAGCATAGCAACAATGTAGTCTGCCCACTGGAATTCCAACAAGTTCTTCCTTTTCATCACGTACAAAAAACCCCTTAGCAGGTGCATCAAACAAGCAGATGGAAGACATTCTTCAAATCAGTATTTTCTGAAAAGGCTCTTTTGATCAACTTCTTTTTTCTTAACAGTACACTCCACATGCGCTGTCGCTTCAGCAACAGTGCACTTTACCATCCCTTCACCAACAAACCTGTCTTGCACCTCAGGTGGCTCTGCTAACCAAATACACAGAAATCACTCCCCACTTGCATCAGCCTTGGGCGCCTATGACCCTGTTGTCGATTCATCAGTTGTCCTTCCTTGGATCGCTGTTGGCAGGTACTTACTACTGAACACCTGGATCACTCCACAGGACCTGCCGTTTTGCTGCCCTTGTGGAGATGCTCTGACTCAGTCGTCTAGAACATCACAATAAGGACCTTGTCGATGTGGCTCAGATCAGGCCAATTTCCCCTGCTTCCAGTACATCAACCTCAAGAACTGACTGTTCACCTACTACCTAATATATCTGAAAGGTGCCATTTGTAATGAAATAACTAGATAGTCAATGTTATTCACTTAATATTATTAAATATAACGGTAAGCCCTGCTCCATTCCATGGCCACCAATAGTTAGAATAGAGTTGCTGTATCCATCAGGAACAGCACAGGCCTGTCTTACCATCCCTTCTCCAACAAACCTGTCTTGCATCTAGGCTGCTAGCCTCATATGGCTTTGCTCACCAAATACAGGACACAACTGCTGTTTGGAATACCATAGCCAACAATGATCCCAACTTTATGGAAAATGGCTACTGGTTTTGTGTATAATGGAAGCCCAGCAGACAGCCAAAACGAGCACTGCTCGAGGCCTGTCCGACACAGGATGGGAGAGACAGGGAGAACCACGGGATAAACACCCAAGAGCCTTTACCAACGCAAACCTTGCTAGCCACACCTCTCTACAAAAGACAAGGACTCCACACCGCCTGGTTAGACAACCAAGCCTTAAAGGGCTTTAGCCCAGGTGAAACACATCATTGCGATTGATGTAACCATGGCAACATGTCGCCAAACACCCCCAGCCGGCCCGTCACGGAGCGATCTCGAAAACGGAGCTCTCAACCGCCCCCCTGCCAGTCCAGCAAGGCACAAACCCTTACATAAATCCTTTAAGTCTGTTACAGGTCACTTCATGGCGTTCTTTGATGACTGTGGTGTGTGGAAAGGCCAGCACAGCTGGATTTGGTCATGAAACATCTGAACCCCAGCAACACACATGGAGTTTAGGCCAAAACACTCCTCATTATAAGGATTCTATGCCTGTCACAAGTTTATCTGAGTCTGAGCTACTAGGCTACGCATGGTAATCATAAGGGGACACACACATTACACATGCTCCCTTAAGCCAAATGCATTCATTAACATCGAAAAAAATAATTACTCCAAATTCTACATAACGAACAGCCATAACATTATGACCACCTGCCTAATATTGAGTAGGTCCCTCATACTGCTGAAACAGCTCTGACTGTGATGCACTGTGTTCTGACCCCTTTCTATTATAGTCATTTTGCGAAATGGGAGCTTCTGTTTGGGATCAGACCAGACAGGCCACTCATGCATCAAGGAACCCTGGGTGGCCATGACCCTGTCACCAATTCCCTAGATGTCCTTTGTTAAATCACTTTTGATTGGACTCGTCATCTAGCCATCACAGTATGGCCCTTGTCAAAGTGGCTCGAATCCTTATGCCCATTTTTCTTGTTTCCAGAACCACAACTTCAAGAACTGACTGTTCCCTTGCTGCCTAATATGTCATTTATCATTTGAGCCTTGCACAGAGGAGTGAAATAGCGTCAGGTGATTTTTAAAATTAGGATATAGAAATAAATTAGCATATTCAGCGGCAGTAACAACACAACACTTCTTGGGAGCATGCTGTGAATGTTCCCTACAGCGGAAACTTGTCACACGTTCACACGTCTTATGCATTTAATTATTATGTGGTTAAAAATAAATCCATTCATTCTCTAAACCACTTGAAGCTGGAGCCAAGATGGGGTTCACCCAGGACAAGGAGGCTCAACCCATCGCAGGGCAACACACAGACAGACAACCTCTCACACACACACTCACACCTACGGGCAATTTAGAGCCCACTTCAAGCCTTTCGAGAGTGGGAGGAACCCAGAGAAACACACACCCACATGGGGGGAGCTTGCAAACTTCGACCCGAGGATCGAACCCAGGACCTTTTTGCTGTGAGGCTAACCGCTGCCCATCAGAAACAACAACAACAACAACAAAAATCCCCAGAATAATCCACAGCTGCCAAAAATCACATCTTCAGCAACTTTTACACAGCTATAAGACACGTCTGCAGCAACTCTGGCAAAGACGCTGTTATGGGACTCACTCATATGCCACCGATCACTGATACCATCAAATACAGCTTTCTTGCTTGTGCTGGGCCACGGGACTCCATTCCAGATGCGAGCCGAGTCAAACTGAGATATGATTCTCGACTTTTTTGTCGACTTAAGTCCAAGGCGAGCTTCTTGTAGGTAAGTTATTCTTCAGGATGAATAATTCAGGGCGAAATCAGAAACCATTTGTGCACATTAAAAATGCAGAGGCATATTACAAGCAGCATTTCTGGAGGATGTGGTTAGGCCCCTCTTGGCCAGCTGGCGAGAACATGATCTGGGCTGAATTACAGAGAGAATCAGCATCAGCATCAGCATCAGCATCGGCATCGGCATCGGCACAGCTAGGATCTCCCAGCCGTGGTCCTGGTGACCCAGTGTCCTGCACATTTTTAGTGTCTTCGCCACACCCGATCCACCTCATCAGCTCATTAACAACCCCCCTCATGGAGCCGAAGTGGTTGTGGATGTGCATGCAGGTGGACCACTGGCATGAGGGTCGCCCTAGATAAAAGCCAGCGCTGAGTGTTGGTGGACCTTGCTGCAGCCTGGATCAAATTGCCCCCCCACCCCTCACCGGCATAAAAGGGCATGAAGCAAACAAGGGTCTCGCTGCCTTGGAGGGAAAGACGCAGGACATACCTGTGTGCCCGCGCAGCATATGCGCAGTAGGTGCTGAAACACGGTACCTGAACTTCTCTGCAGTGGTGCCAATGCCAGTGCCAAATGCCAAGCAGGGAAAAAAAAGAGGGGGAAAAAAACCCTGCAACTGCAACTCTCCATAGCAATCACTCCCTCATGCCCCCCCCCCCCCCCCTTCCCCGTTCACGGTGACACCACATATTACGCACGCACACACACGCGCGCGCGCGCGCGTACACACACACACACACACACGCGTTCCGAGCGGCGAACGGCGAGCTTCGCGTCAACAAAGCCGTGAGCGGTCACGGGTAAGCGTGGCTGGGAACGAGAGGACTATGCACCTTTCCTTCCGGCCGAATGCTCTTCAGTCCGTGCTCCACACGCGCGAGGGGACGCGGAGCGAAGCTGACATGGCAGTCACTGCTGTGCGGTCACCAGCATTTCCCCGAGGCTCCCGAGAGCGAGGAGGAGGAGGAGGAGGAGGAGGGGAGGACGGCTCGCCAAGCCAGGAGGCAGGTGGGTGTGAGGGGGCAGCAATAAAACGCCCACCACCCCCCCTTTTTCTGCTCTTTCAGTTCCTCTCGTCCGCAAAAAAACCAAAAACAAATTGTCCCCCCGCCGAAGGCAGCGTGGATGTTAGCCCGGGAGAGAGGCTTCGGGAGCCGCTGCGCACCCGCTCTGCTGCCCGTCTCACCGAGCCTGCGCCGCCGCTGCTCCTGCTGGTGCCCTGGCCATAGAGACAGAGAGAGGCGTTGTGTGTGCGCCTGGATTTACATTCTGTGGGTCGAGTCAGCCTGGAGACGAGTAAAAGGGGAAAAGACTGAGGAGAGAGCGAGAGAGAGAGAGAGAGAGAGAGAGGAAAGGTGTTGAGAAAGATGAGCGACAGCGCCACCAGCTGACCAGAAAGAGAAACCCCCTACAGCAAACAGGGGACTTGTTGGAGTTCATGTGGACCTGGACAGTGTGAGGAGCTGCTGAAGAAAAGGTGATGCTTTGCTCTGAAAGAGAAGCCAGAGTGATGGGTCCGGGATCTTGGGGGTCCGGGATCTTGGGGGCACATATGGCGAAGAAGCTTTCTCCCAGCTCAGGAACAGACGCCGTGAGAACATTTCCCGTTAAGATGCTCAGAAGTCGACTCATGCTTTTGTTTCCTCATGCCTGGACCATAGTAATGCAGCATTATCCCACAGACATCAGATAAATCACAGCTTGCCCATGATTCAGCAGCTAGAAGAGCTGAACATATTAACCCTACTCCAGCAGCACTGCACCGGTGACCCGCTTCACTAGGATTTAAAGCAATAAATGCAAAAACACCCACGTGCATCTCAGTGTGTCTGACAGAATTTGCTCCAAACAGGTGCTTATGGTCATCTAGTGTCTGTAAAACATGCAAGACCTGTGGAGAAGACTTTAATTTTTATACAACAAAACTCTGAAACAACCTGTCCTCAGATATTTGACTCCTCTTTAAAAAAAAAGCTTTTTTTTACCCAAGCTTTTAGTTTTTGTCTTGCATTTTCATCTCTTTGCATTTTTGTTTGTCTTAGCTTTATTTTTTTTGCATTGCATACATTTTATTTTAATCATTTATTATTTTTTTAATTTCCTATATTATTATTGTTATTATTATTATTATTATTATTATTATTATTATTATTATTATTATTATTATTATATATGATATGTAGAATGTATTATTATTATTGACAGACTCATTTCCAGATAATTATTTGTAAAGCTGATAATCTCCTCTACAAATCTGTTTAGGTCACGGACCCCGTTTGGGTGCTTTTCTGCAAAATTAGGAAATGTAAATATCACCTTTTCTAAATGTCAGACTCATAATCAGCTTCATTTGGACAAGTTGCTTCACATACACAAGGAATATGGTTCCGGCTGATGGTGTGGTCATCCTCCATGGCCACTTTTACCTATTAGACGCAATCAGAACATGCACAATTAGATTCTGGGACAGCCCCAGTGCTGTCAGACTGACCCCTGTGTGATATGTAGAGCTTGCAGCATGCAACAATAATAGTGCAATATTGTTTAACAGAGTATTTAACTCAGTCATGAGGAATATTGCCATACACAATACAGTGCTTATGGCTGCTTAACGCTCCATACTCGCTCATGCACTGTATGGTAATAGTAATTTAATGTTAGTACAGGTTACAGGCTACAGTAGACACAATTTAATGTGATTTTAATGCATGTTGCTAATTGTCTCGTCTGCAAAGGAGGCGTTTAAGTAAGAATTTCATTGTAACACTGTGCACTGTACTTTTGCTTGAATCCTTGAGGTTTCTAGTACTAGTGTACAGATAATCCACATGTAGAATAAACACAGTACTATATGACACAATAGACAACATTTGATACATAATATACAATGGACATCACAGATTTCAGAAGATACACAATATGCATATGTACAGTACAATATACAGAAGCAATAAATTATACAATGTACATTAGACAGTACACTATGCCGGTCGAGGCACGTTTATTTGGTATGTAAGCTCATTATTATACACAGAGGTTTGACATAAGTGAACACACTCAAGCACCACAACAAAATCTGACCTCTGCATTTAACCCATCACACATGCACATGTGGAGCAGTGGGCAGCTACCAACAGCACCCGGGGAGCAGTGTAGTGGGACGGTACCTTGCTCAAGGGTAACTCAGTGGTGCCCGGGCCGGGACTTGAACCTGTGACCTTCAGTTCATAAGAGCAATGTCCTAACCACTAGGCCTCCACTGCCCATTAGTACCTGGTCCTGAGATAGATAAAATGAAATAAATAGATGGTCGAAATTAAATAAAATTAAATAAAAAAAGAAGCAGCAGGGATCACGAACATCTTGCGTCAGATTGTCTCAAAAGCCCCGGAATAAAAATATTTCTTAATTTCTTCTATATTATTTAAGTCTTGATTTAAAAAAACGTATGTTTGGAGTTGCCCTAACATCAGGAGGTAAACTATTCCACAATCCATTTTTATGCAGTACAATATACAGGCAGTGTGCAGATTACATAGGAAGGTAATGGGAACTGTTCAGCTGTTTATGGGGGTGTCTCCCAGAGGGGAGGAGTTAACTTTCTGACCAGGATGTGAAATGTGTAATGATTTTCCCTACCCATTATTTGCTTTATGTTTACTGTTTCTTTACAGCACATATGAATGACAAGGCATAAAAAACATATGGATTGCTTTAACGTCTTCACAGAGATGCCAAAATGCTCATCGTATGTCTGTGAAACATTATTTTGCCGCCGACTCTGTGAAATCTCCTAACCCCTGAACACAACTCCCTACAGCAGTCTGTAAGGCAAAGGTGCTCAGAGGCCCATGTGCTGTACACAGTGGGTTTTCTTAGGTTTAATGCGCTTCTTTTGACTCATCTGGTGATTCCTAAGTTTTATGTGCCATGAAAAGAATCGCTTCTGGATGACGTCTCCATGAATGAGAGACTCACACTTTCAAAGCCTATAGATGCTTGGATAGTGTACACTGTTCAACAATCAGCCACGATATTAAAAACACTGATTGGTACAATGAATAACGTGGTGGAATATATCAGACATCAATTGAACAGCGAGTTCTTGAAGTTGATATGCTAGAAGCAGGAAAACTAGGTGAGCGTAAGGATACGAGCCACTTTGACAATGCACAGATTGTGAGGGCTACACGATTGAGCCAGGACATCTCTAAATGGCAGATCTTGTAGAGTGTTCCAGGTGTGTAGTAGTTAGTACCTACCAAAAGTGATCCAAGGAAGGACAACCAGCGAAAGGGTGAGGGGTGCCCAAGGCTGATTTGATGGGAATGGGGAGTGAAGGCCTGCCCGTCTGTTCAGATCCCACAGAAGAGCTACTATAGAAAAGGGGTTAGAAGACACAGCACACCACAGTCAAAGCTGTTTCAGCAGCATGAGCAGGACAGAATCAGATCAACTGCGACAACTGTACAGAGGGACAGACCTATCAGGCAGACGTATCAGGGTGGCCTAGTGGTTAGGACATTGCCCTTGGCACCTGAAGGTCGCAGGTTCAACTCCCATCCCTGGGCACTATTCAGGTATCCTTCTGCAAAGTACTGTCCGCTACACTGCTCCCCAGGCGCTGTTGATAGCTGCCCACTGCTGCATGTGTGATGGGTTTAATGCGGAGATCACATTTGCTTGTGGTACTTGAGTGTGTTCACAATGACAAATAGTCATTTCACTACTACAAATATTAGGCAGGTGGTGTTAATGTTATGGCTGATTGGTGTGTATTGCAGTGATAATTCATAATCTGCTTATTTGCATGTAGCCCACTACAAAACACATGGATTTTCTTTATCACCCATATGTGTTTTCTGAATATCCTCATATCAGACCGGTATAAATGTATAAAACACAATAAACTAAATTATAAGATTAGAACCTTTAGAAAGTTCGACCATCTGCCCCTCTGGGTGTTGCGATCGGGTCAGTTCCCGAGGCAGATCCTGGTGAAATAAGCTCTCTTTATTAAAGCCGGCATATTCTTCCCTCCACCATTAAACCCACATTAATCACTCTCACTCCGGCCCAGGATACTTTAACACAACCCGGCCGTCGTTAATAACGCTCCATCCAGCCCCGCGTTGACATTTCCTTTAATTATCTCTGTAATTTATTCATGTACTGTATCGGTGGAGCTTGTTGTGAAGCCGCCTGCGAGGAACATTTTCACTCACGCTCCTTGAAGACGTGGGATTAACTGTGTTAATGGTGAGGCTGCGAGGCATGGCTGCTGTTTGTGCGCGCTAAGCTGGAGAAGGCATTTGGCCTGGCATTCTCATACACTAATAACTGGGAAGGCAGTGAACTGCTGTGAGTGATACACACAAACACACTAACATGATGCTACTACCATGTCAGTCACTGCTGTACTAAGAATGATCCACCATCCAGATAATACCTGCTCACCGAGGATCACTGTGGGGGTTCTGAAGTTCCCTCGATTTTTTCCTTCATGTTTTATTCTAATTTCAATAAACAAATTCAATGCATGTGTTTTTTGTTCTTCATTTTTCACAAGAACTTCTGTCATGTGAATAGACTGTAAAAAAACTGTAAAAGACTGGGGTGCCAGACAAAAACTGTCATGTAGCAGTATCAGTCAGTTTCACCACCAACTTTTACTGTAATTCAACCATTTTTAAGATGTTTGAACACAAAAAGAATTCAGTTCAATAACTTGCTTTTAAACATCAAACTTCCATTTTTTTATACCGGGGGTGCCCAGTTTTTGTACTGGAGGTCTGCCACCCTGGAGAGTTGCCCCTAAAGGCCTTTATCACCTGGATCAGGTGTGTTAGATTAGGGTTGGAGCTCAACCCTGCAGGGCTGGAGCTGGGCACCCCTGATTTATTCTCCAACTATTCTGACTATAGTTATAATATATAGCTCTGTATAGCATAATACAGTATTTGACCATAATATAGTCAGTAACAATCATTAAACTAAAGGGAATATCTGTGAAATAACACCGATACGTTGTTTTTTGTGAATATTGTGCAATCAATTTCGTCACATTAATAACACCAGTGTTAAAATATGTGAATAGTCTATTTTATTATATTTTTATATTGTATTTACATTATTATTATTATTATTATTATTATTATTATTATTATTATTATTATTATTATTATTAATAATAATGTTTACAATGTCTTTAGCATGTATAGTTATCTATCTGCACAGTGTGCAGTTCACATTTAATTTTCTGTTCCTTCTGTAATATATTTTTCTTCTATATGTTTTTATTTTATCCTAAGTGTTACATATATTGATTAAAGATTTGCACAGTCCCAGGAGCAGTCAGGGAACATTTCACTGCATGTACATTTTTTAACGATGTAGGTGAAACAATAAGAGCAAACGTGTTGCCCTGTGCAGCTCTAATTGTTCCTGTGTCTTGGAAGTCGCTTTGGATAAAAGCCTCGGCCAAATGAATAAATGTAATGTAAATGTAAATGTAAATAAGAAAAATCTTGAATCTTTGTAGAATGTCTTGATAGTTTTATCTGTTTGCAGAGATGTTCTCAGATCTTAGGCACTGTTGATGAGAATGTTTTCTGTCGACCGCAACAGTGATAATCATCAATATTGATGCATATGATGAATTTATGTGCCCCCTCTTCCATAGTGTTTCTACAAGACAATTTCAGTGAATTACATTTTTTTGTATTTGTGGTTAATGTGTAGAAAACATGATACAGAATTGCAGAAAACATGTTCCAGCTGTAAAGACTTTATGTGGATGAAAGTAGGGCAAAAACTAACATGGGGTATAGCGTAACATGAACAGTATATGCAGTTAAACAGGTTCACGTGGAACGTGCTTTGAGCCATTTCCTCATACTCCCAGAACAACATCATTTGCAATTTCTCATAGCTATTGGAGAGATGTTTCTCAAGTTTTTACACCCTTTTTCATCAGTGTTTTTTTTTTTTATTACTGAGTTGTTTGTGCAAATCACATAATAAGCATCTGTACTATTTGAATCACCTTGATGAGTGTATTGTAGCACCACCATTTTTAAGCACTTAGACATCAGTGAGAGATCCTGGCGACAGCCTCCAAACCACGGGGTTAGTTTTGACACAGTGTAACATCTAAGCTTTCAAAGCAAAGTGGCTTATTTTCTCACTGTGAACACACTCAATCCCACAAAAAGTGCACCACAACAAAACGTGACCTCTGAATTTAACCCATCACACATGCACACATGGAGAAGTCGGCAGCTATGAGAAGGACCCAGGGAGCAGTGTAGCACTGTAGGTACCTTGCTCAAGGGTACGCCAGTGGTGCCCAGGCCAGGGCTTTAACCTGCAACCTTCTGTTCACAAAGGCAATGTCCTAAACACCAGGCCACCACTGACCAACAAAGCAATGAAAGATGTCCATATGTCCACAGTTTCTGCAACTTTTTAAGCCACAGACTCATTAGAAACATACTAATATCATGAAATAAAATTTTATTGACCTTTGTTGGAATGGTGTTTGCTTTTCTACTTTGTAGCCAAATGATTTTGGAAGCTTAACCCATCACCAAAATATTTACAGCGCTGTGCAGAAGTCTTAGGCACCTGTGCAAATACATTAAAGCCATTAATCTGAGCAGTGAGTTTCTTTCTGCAGCAAAAAAGTTCACATTAAATCAATGCAAACAAACAGGAAAGCAGTGAAGAGAATAAGGATTTGTGTGTAAACAGTAGTTGATGGTGTGTGAGCTGTTTTGAAGACACAGGTTTGGCTCCAGATTTCTCCTCCATGTCTCCAGTCACTGCATGGATGTGTGTGAAGCTCCTTCAGCTCCTGATTTCATCTAATGAAGGACTGACTGAGCACAAAGCAATGATTTGATGGGAACTACAGTAACACTGAGTGTCCAGTAGGAGAGATCAGGGACTGGTCAAACCAACAAACTGAGACATAAAATCACTGTTTACTGTTATTTACATTTATTTTAATATTAATGCTTTTGAGAAAAAGAGAGAGAGAGAGAGAGAGAGAGAGAGAGAGAAAGAGAGAGAGAGAGAGAGAGAGAGAGAGAGAACTCTGATCTGCCAGATACAGCTTTAAGTACCTATGACTATCATCTTAGGCCAATGGCATGGGCCTTATAGCTTTATCTTCTTCTCTGCCATGTCTACGTCTTATCCCTGCCCCTGTGTAGACATAGCTGTATGTAATTCGTGTCTCCGCCCATCCTCAGGGGTTTTTGTGTTTCCAGCCTATTATAGCAGGGGGGGCACAGTGTTTGGTCTAAAGCAGGGGTGTCAAATTCTGGTTGCTGAGGGCCAGTGTCCAGCACTTCTTGATATTTCCCCTCCTCAAACACACTCACTAAACCTGGAACTCAGCAGGTAAGTTGAATCCGGTGTGTTTGAGCAGGGAAATCACCAAACTGTGCTCCAGGACCTGAGTTTGACAGCCCTGGTCTAAAGTTCGTCTGGTCTCTTATGTCTTCACTCGTGTTGGGTTCACGCTATGTTTAGTATACCGTTCTCTACAGTGTGGATGTTCATGATTTCAGGTCTTCATTTTGTTTGCACTCAATGTTTTTCTCAGAAATAACATTTGTTAAAGCTGCAAATACTTCCTATACTTCCAAATCATGACAAAGACTTTTGCACATTACTGTATTTTGATGCATATATTTTTATAGACTGTAGAATAATAGAATAATGCTGAATTAATTGTGTTTTGCAGTGTTTCTATTTTAGCTGAATTGCTGGAAATGGAAAAAGTTTATATGGTCATTTATTGTAGATACTGTACGTATCAGTTGCTAGCATAAAAAAATCTGGACAATCTGGCTCAAACACCTTTAAATTTATCAAATGAAAGCCAAAAAGTGTGAGGCTGTGTGATGGGTTAAATGCAGAGGTCACATTTCGTTCTGGTGCTTGAGTGTGTTCACAATGACAAATAGTCACTTTCACTTGTGTTGACGATTGAAAAGTTTGCTCCAGAGCAAAATTCCCACCAACAGTGATAAATAAAGACCTACAGTGTTCAACTGAAGTGCAACTAGAACATTGGATAAATATTTCTGGCTAAATAAACCTGTCAAAAAGGAACAGAAAAAAAAAAATCACACACCTGTAAAGTTTTCTCTCGAAGACTACGAATACGCAAAACCAGACAAGACAGAAATGTGAGCCTGTTCAAAATGTCACTGCTTTTTCATGTAATCCTCCCAAAGCAGGCGCCGAGAGCGGTTTGGCCATGGCACTGAAAACCATGCCAATTATACAGTGAAATAATTTACTTCAAAGATTGCGAGTCGTCAGTCACCGCAAACCATATAAGCAACACCCTCTCTGGTCCAAGAAGCCTACCGCGAGACGATTTGTGACAGAAAATGGCATTTACAGTGCTTTTGTGCCAATACGTGCCAACTATCATAATGACTGTAAAACCGCTCTCGATCTATGTGTAATTACTTCCCATTGCCTTAAGCTTAAGTTTATTTAAGCATCGTCTGGGGGTGAGATTTTCGTGGAGGCATGATCAGGTCTTGGCAGGGCTGTCAAACCATCTGGAGGAAAAGCTAGGACGATAAAAATAAATGCAGATAAGGGCTTGGCCTTCATCCAGCTTGGCAGAGATGAATAGAAACTTTCACGCGGCAAATAAAGCGTAGTCAACCTCACTAGAGGATGGGAAGACGAGGTACGTGTGTGGCTGTACCATCCATGGATTGCTCCAATTATAGTAATCTGTGAGATCTTCATCACGAGTGGTGTCAGGCCAATGAAGCGATGAACTAAGATGGTATGCAAGAAAGCTGGCGTTTGGAATGAAATATCAGTTGTAAACCAATTAAGTGTTTTTTCGTCACAACTTGTGCTTAGTATACGGTCATGTGCAAAAATCCGAGCATCCCTGGTTAAATGACATGTGTTGTGTGAAAATAAGTATCTTACACAGAAGACGCATTTCTGGCACGTTATATATTTTTTCATGATATTTTAAACTCAGCAAAAAGAAGTTGTGTATTGCACTTTGCAGAAAAGGCCATACTTGATTATGATACAGAATCATTTGACTATTCTTTGACTACTGTTCAGAATCAGAATCAGCTTGATTGACCATACAATATACAGTATGGCAGGCGGGTCAGCCTACACTCACAAAACGAATGCGCTAATTCTTTACATCTACTGTATCAACAGTACACATTCTGTAAATTCTGGATTCATGCATTTGTTGGTAATGTGCTAATGAAATGTGTTGAAATTCACAAAATATAGAATAACCATTTACAATAAACATGCCATTTTAAAAACATGTATCTCTAAAGTCCAAAATGTAAATATACCCTTATATTGTTGCTATACATGTTGAACCCTCTTCTATATTATTTCAACACAACAGCTGCCCTTCACATCTAAAACTTTGACAATGAATCAGTCAATAAAAATGCTTCAAAAGAGCAAAAGCTTGTTTTTACGTTAACTTAAATTATAAGTAAAGAGTATTTTTTGTCTTCTAAAGTATTTTTAATAAAAAAATTGGATATGCATTTTATCATTTAAAGGGTGGCATGGTGGTGCACTGATCAGCACTGTCTCTTAACAGCAAGAAGGTCTAATCCCCTTGGCTAGACCTCGGATGCCTTTCTGTGTGGAGTTTGCAAACTCTTCCTGTGTTCGTGTTGGCCCACTGTCTGAAAGCTTGCTGTTTAGGTTGATTGGATACTCTATATTGCCCATTGGTGTGAGTGTGTGTGTAAATTGTTGTCTGTCTATTTGAACCCCTTCGAGAGGGGTTGGCCTCCTGTCCTAGGTGAACCCTGCCTTTGACCCATAGTAAGCTGTGATCAGCTTCAGCTTCCCAACAACCCGAAATGGATAAGCAGTTTGGAGAATGAATGAATCAGTAGCATTGAAAAGCCAGTGCAAACGTACGTAAGAAGCAGAGTTTTGACAATAATATCTAACTAAAAACACTTAAAAATAAAGGTCCTTAAAATGTTCTTAAAATGGGTTAAATTTTATGTGGTTCTAGTAATAAAATTCTAAACAATAAAGAATTCACATTAAATACCTGCACTTAACACTGTAAAGTTATTTTTTGATTTTTTTTTTTACAGAAATTTAAGGTTAATTGGAGAACCAAACGTGGTGCTTCTAAATCTTCTGGGCACATTTATTTTTAACAGTGTGAAGGGAACTCATTCCTTGTAGTCACATGATAAATGCTTGCAAGAATCATGGAAGCCCACCATTACCATGTTTTCCCACACAAATTCCCACAAGTCATAAAATGATCTTGGCGCTTGGTTGGGAATGCAAGCCCACGCCAGTGTTCCCAGGAACATAGGCCACAGGACGAGAATCACAGGAATGCATTTCTGTGGGAAAAGAATCAGCTCTGGGCCCACAAATTGAGCCATCACCCTCAGTGAGAGGCTCACTGATAATCTCTGTTGCTTATGCAAGTGGTGGCGTAAAAGCACAGACAAATGAACTCACCCCAGTATGTGCTCCTTGTGCGTCACTCTGAATGCAGACCAAGGCTGCTTCAGTGATGGTTCCTTTAAAAAAGAATCTCTTCAAAGAACTGATCCAGCACCCACTGCATCTTCAAAAGGATAAAAGAGTAAAAACGTTCAGATATGGAAGAAATGCAATTCCAGCTATGATTTGGGGCCGTTTGTAATGAGCTGTTCACTGGAACAAAAATCATCACCTTAACTAATCCCCTTCTTTCCTCTTGCTCCAATCTTTTTCATCAGAGGCATCAGTCTAACAGAGGGAGGAGACTTGGCGTACATGCAGGCGGTGATGGACGCTGATTACTTTCTCTATGGTCTAGTCTGACTGAGTCAGAACAGCACAACTGCAGTCCGGCTTAATTTCATCCACTCATGACCTGCTCATGTCAAGCAGTCATATGATTGAAATCTGAAGTTAGTAATGCAACATTTTTAGTGTAAACACCACTTTTAGCTCCCAAAAAAACCCTTTCAGCTGTTAATTCTTTAGATTAGCTTAGTTAGATGGGCAGTGGTGGCCTAGTGGTTAGGACACTGCCTTTGGGACCGGAAGGTTGCAGGTTTGAGTCCCAGCCTGGGCACTACTGAAGTACCCTTGAGTAAGGTACCGTCCCACTAAACTGCTGCCTGCTGGTAGCTGCCCGCTGCTCCATGTATGCATGTGTGATGGGTTAAATGCAGAGGTCACATTTCGTTGTGGCGCTTGAGTGTGTTCACAATGACAAAGAGTCTCTTTCATTAACAAGCCTTTTCTGGGTGTGTGAATCTGAGGGACCAATGATCAATGTAGGAAACCACTGCTTTAGAGCACAGGTTCCTAATTCTGGCCCTGGAACCTCTGTAGACTTTTGTGTTTTCCTGCACTTCAACATCAAAGAAAGGTTTGGTTGATTGATAGAATTGGTTGCATTGGAAGCAGTGAAAACAATACAAGGAGGAGGACACCAGGACTAGGACGGTGACTGAACAGTTCTTTATAGCATAGGAAGGGTCCTAACTGAGTGAAATGACCTGGAAGTGGCAACCATGATAAGAGCTGGTCAAATGAGCTAAATGCTAAGGAGAGGTGCTCCAGTGCCTCCTTTCTTATCTCCTTTAGCATAGCTACACTGGAGCATCCTTTACCAAAGTAAAGGAGAAAATGCTGTCCCACAGTTGCTTATAATGCACCATTTTTGCTCGACACAAACAAAAAAAGCAAACATCTGGACCATCTCATTATGGCTGAGCAGTGGTTAGAGAACCAATACTTTAGGAAAACCATTTTTGAAAATATGATATGTAAGGGAAAACGTTTTTTATTATTTTAAAGTGAAAGTGACTTATTTGTCATTGTGAACACACTCAATCACATGTGTGACCTCTGCATTCAACCCATCACACGTGGAGCAGCTGGCAGCTATAAGAAGCACCTGGGGAGCAGTGTAGCAGGATGGTACCTTGCTCAAAGGCACCTCAATGGCAAGACTTTAACCACTAGACCACCACTGTATAGATGTGACCTCTGCATTTGACCCATCCAGGTGGGCAGCTGACGTGGGCAGCACCTGGGAAGCAGGGCTTGGGGACGGTACCTTGCTCATGGGTACCTCAGTGGTTCTTGTACTGTTTTGGGTTTGAAAAAGTGACCTTCAGTTTACAGTTCACAGGGGCAACTCCTTAACCTTTACACCAACATAACCATTACTATTTTATAGGTTAGGACCATTCCTTCATTATAGACTGATATAAGAGGAGACTGAACTGTATCAGAACTGTAGGAAGGGTGAGAAGGAGGACTGCAGTTCAGGGCAGCTTCTGCATGAGCTGGAAGGTTGGACCCCCTCTTTTCCATGAACAGCTAAAGAGCTGAGGGGCAACACAGAAAATGCAGAGATGAAAATATATAGGATGTTAGATGGAGGAGGAACCTCAGCTACGATCCTCCCAGAGCTTAGTTATTACTGTTACATAGCTCCCCCTGAAGGTTCTTTACATTTGCACTCTCAAATCTCTTTTTTTAATAGAAAGCCAAAGTTCTATCCATCCGTCCATCCTTCCATCCATCCACCCACCCATGAGAAGTGCTTAGGCCAAGGTATGTGGGTACAACAAATGTACATGTATGGATTACACTAAGAAATTCATCCAGAGATCAAATTTACACGCTCCCGCTCTCGCTATGCTGCTGGTTTTTTTTTTTTTATTTGCCTCCTTGTCAGCTTGAAAGCTTTACTTCTCTCTGTTTGTCTCTCTTGGTAAATTTACCTCTGCTGAAGGAACCTTATTTCCTCTGGGTGCTCTAACCGTCTCCTTAGTTCATTATCCCGGCTGCTGCTCTTCGGCCTGCATAAGACTAATGGCTCTGTGCGCCTTTTATTGCTCGCCGCAGCGCTATGGCAGAGGGCTCCATTACGCCCGACTAGCCCGAGTTTACCTCCTCCGCTCGGCGAGAGCCCATCGCTAGCTGTAATGAGCGGAGAGCTCCGGTCGGGTATAAATCGTTTTCGGGGCCAGATGACAGAGCTTGCTGGCTGCAGGGAGACAGTTAAAGGCAGACTTTGCGGCGCCCTCTGCGTGGTTCCTGCCCGCGTGGCCGGCGATAAGTTATTCTACAGCTATGTTATGGCAGAGCAAATAAGAGGGGAGCAGGTGGTGCCTTAGAATGCATCCACATGCCAATCTGGCCCCAGGATCAACAGGAGTGGGAGTGAGGCCAAGCATCACCAATTTGGCTTAAGTGAGATTAGACCAAAACACTTTTAACTTGGACAGTGGTGGCCTAGTGGATAGGCCCTTGTGAACAGAAGGTCACAGGTTCAAGTCTCAGCCCAGGTACCACTGAAGTACCATCCCTCTACACTGCTCCCTGGGCACTGTTGATAACTGCCTGGTGCTCCACATGTAATGGGTAAAATGCAGAGGTCACATTTAGTTGTGGTGCACTGTGTTTGTGAATGAGCGTGTTCACAATGACAAATGAGTCATTTTTACTTTGTGAAAGCTCTCCTCCATGTAGAATTTAAGTGTATTGGGGTAAACAGGCCACACCATATCTGCTTTGTACACTTATGAAAGAGAAAGTGATGTATTTGTCATTGTGCACAGATGGAGCAGCAGACAGCTATCAATAGCACCTGGGGGGCAGTGTAGTGGGACAGTACCTTGTCACTCATTGGTGCCCAGGCCTGCGATCGTCTGTTCACAAGGTCAAGGTCCTAAATACTAGGTCAACACTGCCTAAGCTTATGGCTTTTAAGGGGATCAAACCCCCACAACCTTGGAATTATTAGCACCATGCGCTAACCAGCTAAGCTAACCAGGCCATGTTCATTTATTCATTTTCTGTGCTGCTCTCTGCACTGTGGGAGGAAACCGGAGCACCTAGCGGAAACCCATGCAGACACGGGAAAGTAAGCAAGTAAAGTTTATTTATTAAAAAAATACATCAAAGTGCAATAAGATAACGTACAAATGCGCTAGTTATAAGAAATACCCAAGGGACAGACTACCTAGATCTGTTTTAAAGCCTGCTTAAATAAAAAGATCTTAAGTTGCCTTTTAAGAGTAAACTGACTCGGCTGTGCCCAACGCTAGCAGCAGACAGTTCCAAAGCCTTGGTGCGACAGACTGGAAAGCTCAATTCCCATGGGTCTTAAGTAAAAGGCAACTAAAAGACCCTGTTGCACTGACCTAAGGGGCCGAGAGGTTGTACATCACTGCAGGAGGCCGGTAAAATATACTCAGGGGTTTGTCCATGCAGACTTCTGTAGGTGAGCACCACAATTTTAAACCGAATTCTATAATAAATCAGAAGCCAGTGCAGTGAATACAAAATGGGTGCAATATGCACCCTCCGGCTAGACTGGGTTAAAAGCCTAGCAGCAGCGTTTTGAACAGACTGCAGCCAAGAAAGAGAGGAGAGAGCATGGGGAGAGCATGCCAAATCCCAACAGAAAGGACCCAATCTTTTCTACCCAAGAAACAGAACCGAGATCTGCCACAGAGGAACCCCCACCAATTTTCAGTAGAGGGCCTTTCAGTGTTTTTCAGCGTAATCTCTATCTACCACATCTGTTGCACTGTCAGTTACCAAATACATTCATTTAGGCAAGCTCCTCTGTACATAAAAATTCAGTGAGATGTTTCTGTTGCTTTCTTTAGGGAGGAAAATAGTGATTCTTCTATGGCAACACTCCAAACAACCCTTCTGGCACCTTTATTTTTATTTGTATACAGGCTTGTCGATGGGGCTTTTTCAGTAAATACATCCCCAAAACTTTTCTCAACCCATTCCAAGCACATCCAGCTCATCATTAAGGTCGAGAGACTTTCTGATGGGGTTTAGGACTCAGGATGATTTACTGTGAGCTATTAAAACGAACAAAGCTTTAATGTGTAGCCAAATGCTGCAGGCAGCCTTTTTATACAACAGGCTCTGTTTTCACAAACCACCTCAGGAGTCAGAGGGCTGATCTAGATCAGTTTTTGTGGCAACAACTATTCCAAGAAAAAGATCAGTCCTCTGCAGCCCTGGTGTTGTTTAAAATGGCTCAAATGTTTATAGCTCACAGTCAAGTCATACTGTGTCTTAAACCACATCAACAAGTCTGCATTACCTTAATGAAGTGCTGCCTGTGGTTTGAATGGGTTGAAAAAAGTTTTGGAGAGTTTTGGGGTGTGAATATTAACTATTAGGGGCGTATTTTGCACCATGCACAGTGGTTTTGCTAGTTTCATTCCAGACGCAGTCCTCTACTGCATGCTATGTGTGCTTGTCTTGCTCATAGGAGTGGTCCTTTAAAGGCTGGGCACATTGTTGGTGTGTTCCTAGACAATTTGCAAAATTCTCCCTTGTTGTACATTTGTGATATAAAACTACGAACGATTTATTCTGTCACTTTAAAACTGGACATGTATACAGAGGACACATGTGGTTAGCATTGTCGCCTCACAGTGAGAAGGTCCTGGGTTCGATCCCCGGGTTAACCACAGATGCCTTTCTGTGCGGAGTTTGCAAGCTCTCCTTGTGTTCGCGTGGGTTTCCTCTCACTGTCCAAAAGGCTGCAGTAGGTTGATTGGATTGGAAAATTGCCCATAGGTGTGAGTGTGTGTATGAATGGTTGT
>JBBPDA010000132.1:2320675-2330675 GCA_037974385.1 Arnoldichthys spilopterus | reverse complement strand
GAGAAGAAAGCACTGCAAGATAAAGATAAAGACATTTTTATTGGGACCTTTCCTTGCAATTTAAAAAACTGCTAATTTTGCAGAATCAATCATTTTTTTTAAACCGAAAGATCTAATATCTCAATTACAATTAGAACAACTGAAAGATGGAGTTACTGAAAAAAGAGGTTTGTATTGTGGCCCAAGGTAAAAAACGTCCATTCTGCTGTGCAGTGGATAATGTAGTGTAAGATGGGATGTTAAGTTATGATGCCCAGTTGGACCACAAACAGCTGTAAAATAATCAATAAGCAGTAAGTTCATCAATCATCAGTAAGTAATCACTAAGTCTTTGTTTTCAGACTGATCATCAGACAGGTCTCAATTGACTGTTGTAAAGTGAATTCTTAGGTATAACAACATCATTAAGTAAACACGTTTACAATGTTTTAAGATGATTGTCATTAGAACATCGCTGTCAGTGACTTTCATCATTTTTTACTGTCATCACTTTTATTGAAATTAATTTACGTATATTATTCCTATACGTATGGGATTGTTTATCACTGGACCTTTTTAATGAGGTGACCTTAAGTGCTTTAAAAGACACCATTAAGTAAAATGTATTATTATTATTATTATTATTATTATTATTATTATTATTATTATTATTATTATTATTATTAAGCATGCAATCAAATTTTTAGGTGTGTGCTAATGTGAGATTTGTTGGATGATGCAGATTTCCGATATTTTTCATGTACATATCTGCCAATTCTGATATAGATACTAAACAAACAAACAACCAAACAAGCAAATAAATCAATAAGGGGACCTGGATATACATCTACCTACAATGTATATCTAAATATAACTTTGCTATAACTTCTATGCATTTCTATAAGCTTAAAATGAGAAAAATGAACACATAATAAAATACTGGTTAAACCTGAACATGTGTCTGATGCCAATATTTAATTTTCAAGCAAACATCTGCTGATACCGATATGGTTCCAAACTCACAGCCCAATATCATATTATTTTACAATGTATAGTATCACTGATATTTAACTTTACACCCAGATTGTTAATAGATGTCACTCTGTCATGCTACGTGTCTTGTCCGTGTTTTGTTTTGGTTTTCCGTGTGCTTTCCCTGGTCTCGTGTTTGTGTTTAGCCACGCCCTTGTTACCGCCTCATGCACCTGCCCCTTGTTTCCCTAGTCTCCTTCCTTGGCAGGTGTTGCTCGTTCGTGTCTCTTTATAACCTCCTGTGTTTGTCTCAGTCTTTGTCTGTTCTCTGTTGTACCAAACCCAGTATGTATCCCTGATTTGTTCATGCCAGTGTTACCTGTAGTTTAACCTGTAAATGTCTCTTGTCCTTAGTCTTGGTTTTCATAATTGTTCCTAGTTGAGTTTTGAGTGTTTTGCCTACAATAAACCTTATTTAATCCGAAACATTGTGCATGCTTCCAAACAACAATCCAACCATTACAATAGAAAATTCAGAGCCCAGTGCTCTAGGGCTGTAAAAGTGCTCACCAATTACAGAAGTTGCTGTGGGCGGGGCTTCGCTTCATTCCACAGCTTCCTTCTCCAACTTCACCAGTTTAAAATTGGAACAGGAAGCTTATAGCAAGTTGGAACTTTGCTGTGTGAGTAAAAGCTCTTTAAAGGCATCTACTTTGAAATTACAGACTTGTGTGGATAGTGCTTATCACTTTTCTCTGTCCATTTTCTCCTGTTCACTGATTTTTCTTTTACCCTCTACTTCTTGTTGTGGCTAAAAAGTGGAGTTATGGGATATTTACCAGTTACATAGTGCTAATGAAATTAAAAGGATACAAGACAATGTTCACATTGCACATTCTGAGACCAACCTCCCCCCAAATGATGAAAAATAAAGATCAAACTGAGTCACATATCCAGAAATCCAAATCAAATTTAAAACCGCCTTCAAATGAGCCTTGATTCTGATTGGGGAAAAGTCAGATTTCATGTGGCTTTCTGCCATTCAGACTGCACAAAACCTGTCCTCCTCAAATTAGACATGCTGACAAATTAGATCGGAGCTGTCGGTCTGAACAAGGCTTTAGATACCGGCGCCTGTTAATTTAACACGTTCAATTTAAAACGTGTCAGTTTCACTTGCAATGGTGACGACTTATACACACATAGGGAACGTGTTACATTTAACACTCATAATGTTAACTGAACACTGGTAATTTGCCAGTGTAGAAGTAGGGGAGTCTGCATCCCCCAGGCACAAACCTACCCACCTCGAATCCTGCGTAGATCTGTGGCTAGTGCTCAGTCACGATAGCGCTTTGCGTCTCATGCAAACTTTTTTTTTTTTTTTTGGTATTTTATTTTCCTCAAAGAAGTTGTGATTGATCTCATATCTCTGTGCTGCGGTCAACTCCTCCAGGCAAAACTCATTCTCACAGGTGAAGGATTCCACCTATGTGTGCGTGAGTAAAATGAAATGTTTACTCTCCCATACAGGGGGTGGTATGGTCTTTTGTGTTGTCTGTTTGCAGTTTGATTGAAGGGATGAACAGCCTTTCACAGGACAAACAATGCCACCAGTATTAAATGTGCTAACTTTTTCTGAAATGATCCTTTGCTTGTTTGGTACTGGAAAACTGGAAAATTCTGTATATTTGAAATTCTTGACTTCTTCTACTTTGGATATTTGAAAAACAAGAACTACGTTAGTAGGAGATAAAGACAGTATAGAGAGTTATGATAATTTCATTTACTGAAGAGAAAAAAAACACTTGACACCCCCCCCCCCCAGTCAATCAATTAGTCAACTAACCAGCTGATTATTGTGATCAATAAGACCCACATGGGCCATATTTTGAACCAGCAGGAAGCACAATGTGTTGTCTTTTTGCTAGTTTTATGTCGGCGCAAAGTCATAAGAAATTGTGGATTTCGTGGTGCATTTCCTGATTGTAGCAGTGGTGCTTTTTTAAATGAAGCGATGCAGGGCGCCTTACCGCGTCTAAAGTCAGTAACGAATTAAGCCATATTTAAGCAACACATTTGAGAAACGTGCGGGTGCACAGCATAGATATATGCTCAAAGGACACTAATGGCAGTTGAAAGGCTTAGATGGAACAGTGCTGCACCTGTAAATGATGTGCTTGCACATTTTCACTTTGTGCACAGGCAGGTTCGTTTCCTCACTGAAAACATGCAATTATAATAGCAATGCACCAAAGCTCATGCGCCCCTGTCTTTTAAAGGTGAATTTACATGCAATTTCCAAAACACACCTCTAAATAATTATTAGAGTTAAGACAACCTTATTGGGCTTTGTGCTGGCGAGAATTCTGATTTTTCCTTTGTGATAATAATAAAAAAGCCCCAAATTTGATTACTGCTAGCCCTGTTCAATCCATAAGTCATGGGTAATCACAGAAGAATCCAGACAAACAGAAACTGCAGGACTCCCTCTCCTCAAATAAGGTCAGATTTTATGATTCCATAGCTATAAAGATACTGGGTAAAAGTGGTAACCATGTGAGAGCTGCACGTGGAAAACTACTGCTAGCCAAGAGGAACATACACCATTGTATCATATTTGCCAAAAGAACACTTTGATGACTCCGGGCTTTTTGAAAGTGAAACAGTTTGGACGGCAACGGTGCTGTTACATCTGGGGTAAAGCACAGCATTCCAAAATAATCACAGCAACATAAAAACATCACACCCGCAGTCAAACACAGTGGTAGTAGTTGCTTGTTAGAATTGACAGAACCATGAATTTTACTCTCCGCCAGAGAACCCTGCAGGAGAACATCCACACATCAGTTCATGATTCAAATGCAGTCGTGTTGTACACATTACAGTGTGGATTAACTTCATAATTGCATCATGCTTAATTAATACATAAACTTACACTCAGCGCATAAGGAATTTATGAAAAATATACATTAATGACTATCAGAGTTGTAGGTTACCATTAATAATGGTAAACATTATCAGCATCTTGCTAATTTATTCCATTAATTGATAACAGACAGAGACTGAGCTGTATACTTTTTTTATTGCAGGATGATTTTGCCAACATCCGTGCATGACAATATGTAACTTACATCGTCTCTAAATAGACCATGCATTATGTAAAGGTGTGTAAAGGATCTTAATTAATATATTAAATTTGACATTTTTTAACAGAATAAGATGTTTAACATTATTAATGGTTATAAATGTATGACTCTTAGTCATTAATGTATATTTTTCATTTTGGTATAGCTTACATATATTAATTAAGCATGATATAATTACTGGTTAAGTATTAATGTATGCTTAATTGTGCACCAGTATTGTAAAGTCTTATACAGCGAAGCTCAAAACTAATGTTTAAGAATGAAATGCTGAGGAAGAGCGTTGAAAACACAGGTCATACTCGAAAATTGTCCATTGTGGGTGAATTATGGCTATTCTACCAAGAAGAATGAGTTAGAATTCCTCAATAGCAATGAGAAAGACCCCTCTCCAGTCTGAGGAAGCATTTGGTTAATGTAACAAATGATAGAAATGATGCAATAAATGTGGTTTGAGACTTTAAAATATGTTTTGAACACAAACCCATTTAACAGCATTGCCCCCCAGCTTATGGTGTTGCCTACTGATATTTTTTCAAAACCTTGACATACATTTATGGTCACAGAATCCAACTCTAGTCTCCTGGAGGCACGATTTTTCATCACCTTCACATGCTAGAGTCTCAGATGTTCCAAATGAGGTTATGAGGTTGGTCAGATTGCTGTCAGTCACACTCTGCACACCCTCTGACTACACTCTGCATGTGCAGAGGGCTTCCATTTGAAGTGCTTAGCCAAGGGCTGGCACTAAAAGCTTTCTGACAGCATCAATGAAAGGCCAGATATCATCACGAATACCCTTCTTCCTTGTTTGTCTCTTGTGTTACTTGGCTGCTAAAGTCTCCCAGCCATTCTCACCCAGTAAATATGCAGATAAGCCCCTCCTTCAACCTTTAGCTTCACAGCTACTGTACACAAAACCTTTTAGAAATGATGCGCTGCAGAGAACCCAACTAAGGAACCCAGCACTGAATGCACTCTTTATTTCAGCTTTGAGGGAGGTTAGTGGGCTGTGGAATCCATACATGTACAATGCTGTTTAATCTTGATAAGAGATGAAAAGTTGTGAAATTATGTTTACTTCGTGCTTGAGAGGCACAATATTCAGTCCCTGTTTGTTACTGTGCATTCATGCCTGCAGGCTGTTGTCAGTGAAGGTCGTAGAAGATCCATCGCATGCTTATTGCTTAAAAAAAGCGACCAGGTTTCAGTGAAAACTGTGCCATACTGGATCACATAAGCATGAAGCAATGCCTTTCACCCCACAGTTGGCCTGTTCAGATCTATTATGTATGTTGAAACGAAGGTATGGTATATCAATTCAGGGTAGAGCTGGGAAGAAAGGAAAACCTGCAGAAATTTTTGACTCTGTGCAATCAATTTTTCACCAGCAAAATCAATTCTTCTTTTTCTGTTACTCTTTTTTCCCTTTTTGAAGACCTTTTTCAAAAGTCAAGAATTTTTGAGGGATAAAAGGCTTGTGTAAAGCAGCACTTTCTGGGCCCCCGCAACCACCGGCCTGTTATGACATCATTTCTCCTGACATTCTTGTTTATAGAAGCTGTAAGGAAGTCAGATTTGAAAAGTGAAAGTGACTATTTGTCATTGTGAACACACTCGAGCACCACAACAAAATGTGACCTCTGCATTTAACCCATCACACGTGGAACAGCAGGCAGCTATCAACACAGCCCAGGGAGCAGTGTAGCAGGATGGTACATTGCTCAAGGGAACCTCAGTGGTGCCTAGGCTGGGACTTGAACCTGTGACCTTCAGGTCCCAAGGGTGATGTCCTAACCACTAGGCCACCACTCTGCTGCCTCCAGTGCAGTGCTATGATTGAAAGTGACTATTTGTCAATGTGAACACACCCCATCACAACCAAATGTAACCTCTGCATTTAACCCATTCACATGTAGAGCTGTGGGCAGCTAACAGCAGCACCCGAGGAGCAGTGTGGCAGGACAGTACCTTGCTCAGTTGGTACCTGGACCGGGACTTGAACCTGCGACCCTCCGATTACATTTGACCTGGCCATTGTAGAACATTCACCTTCTTCTTGGTCAACTACTCAGGTTGGAAACTTCAGGCGTGAACTTTTCTTTAGTTATGGCTTTTTTTTTAGCCATCGTCCTCATGTGATCAATTGTATGCAGAACTTTTGACACTGTTGACTTGTAAACAATAACCCTGTGGCTTCTCCAGAGATAGTCTATTGTTGCCCTGTCTGTGGCTTCTCTTTCTGCATGTCCCTTTCTTTCTCTGAGACAGCGTTTCGAAGGATCTTGTCTTGGCCGGTCCTGGCATGATGCAACCCACCCTGATATCCTTACAATTTATCAGAGAGTGTTCGCTAGGATATGCAAACACTTGGATATGATTTTGTTGCCTTTTCTTCTTTTGTGCAAGCCTTCAGTTTCCTCTCAAATTTCTTCATTATCACAGCTTTCCGTCATGTCCACAGTCCAGCCAGTGGTGATTAAACTAAATTGGGTCTTTTGGCTGGAAAGTGTGAAATGAGGGTCTGTCTTTGGAAACAAAAGATCACACAGTGCGAAATTTGTAAAAAAGTGCTGTTTGTAATCCGGACAAATCTGATAACTTCTGTAAATCTATTAATTAAAGAAAAAATCGGAACTCGGCATCGACCCACAGTTCCCATTTGAGCACAACACTGTAAATGCTCAGTGCTTGGAAAAAGGCAGTTGTCGAATATGCACAGAGAGGCGAACCACATGAGGATGCAAAAGATGTATCTGTGATACTGGCAACACTCAGAGAAGGTAAATGCCACATGTCTAGACTTTGATTCCATAGGCTCTACATCATTTTTCGTACTTGGGACAATGGTTCGGCCATTAGATAGCACTCTCACATTCATAAACCTTTCTGTCTTCCATACATTGTAAATAAAGACATTTCATTGACTCTGCAGTGTTTTATGTATTGATATGCAGTGGAAGGCTAGCAATAGCCTTTAGCTCTTTTTGATACAAGAAAATGGATGCTGGTCATTTCAAAGGTAGTCAAAGGCAGGAAGCTTTAACTTGATCTATACATTAACTCAAGATTTAATGCATTTGTCTTTCATTCGTGTGCTCCAACGGGAGCCATTCTGTGGCCTAAGGAAACATACCTGGGTCTAAATTCAGAAGTGCCACAGTATTTTAATGAGTTATCAAGCATGTCGGCGTGTAGCTGGCAAAAAGACCCATATACCCTGTGGCTCGTCTGGATGAGCATAGCCTACCCCTGTACTAAGCGACCATGTGGCCATAGTGTAAATCTTACGATTGGCTGGAATTAACACAAAGCCCACCTCCTAGCAAAGACCTAATTAGGCTTATCAGTAATTAGCAACGGCGTTGGTGGTGCTGTTCAGCAGAGGAAAGCAGAGAAGACGCAGATTAGAGACTCCTCTCCTAGATCTGCCTTTTGTCTCTTTTGCCGCTAATAAGGTTTTGTATCTGATCTTAAACACGTCAGTGCTTTTCATAAGGAGCCGACGCAGGCCTGGGCACTCGTCCTGTTCCATGTGAATATTCATTTCCTGTATTTGCATTGTACATGAATAATTAACTCCTAAATCCTTCATTATGCAAGTTATTAAATCAGACAGATCTGACTGGCTATATGTTTTTTCTCTCTTTCCCTGCAGCAAGATGAAATAAGTCTGGATGTTTTTTTTTTCAGCCACGGATGACACTTGCACATTTTGAAGTTACTTCATAGGCAAAAGCTTCCCAAGGACTCGTTCCTAGAAAGGGGCTTATTCCTGTGGCCTGTACTTTTGATATGGATAGAAAATGACTGCAGGCAAGCAAAATGACACATTAAATCACACAGAAAAATGAAAGACTATGAGGGGGCATAAATCAGCCATGGGGGGGGTAGTCATTGCAATAAAAAAAAATAGAAAAAAGTCTTCTGCTTTTAATTGCTGGACCTACATTTGCTATCGCTTTTTTATGGAGTGTAAACACACAGTCTAGAAGGAATAGGGAAGGGAAAACAATTATATGGTACATAAAATAGGCCGATAGCCTGAATATTTTATGACAGTTTGTCATTCCTGCACCTCCTGAACCTGCTGAAGCATTTCCACGACCCATCTTGAAGTGCGACCATAGAATGCGGCACCTGCACACTTCAATTTCAGACACACGTTTAGGAGACAGCAGTCGGTTCCTCACGCCCAGTGTTCCACCTGTTCCAAAACCTGTGTCCCTCTGGAAAACAGTGCAAGTTCATTAAAACTAGAGCCAGCAGGCGGCTGATCAGCCTCTTCCCTAGTGCAGTATCTCTGGCAAACAAGCAGTCGCGAGCTACCGTACCCACACTGCACTCTCCTCTATTGATGCGGCAAATACACCCACCACCCACTCTATTAGACCTACCCTGTACTTCCACTCACTGGCCACTTGATGAGGTCCATCCACAGTACAGCTGTACAATTACAGACGGTAGACCATCTGTTGCCCATCAACCATTCATCAGTTTCTGACCACAGGACCAATCATGACCAGATATTAGTTGTGTAGTGGACCATTCTCAGCACAGCAGTGACACTGATATGAATGCAGCATTGCAGAGCGTGCGGCGTTGGTTCTGTGTATCAGTGGATATTTGTAAAAAAAAAGAAAAAGGACCAGCAGTCACAGAGAGTGGCCCTGTGCTCAGACCACTGATGAAATTGTACACGGTCACTGAGAGGGTACAGACTGTGATTGCATCTCTGCAATTACATTCAAATATTTGGTAAATGCTCTTATCCAGAGTGACAGATTAACCATACTACAAATGTAGGCCATTGTAGTCCTTGCCCAGGCTGGGGGTGAACCCCTGGCTGCTGTATGAACGGCACTGTAGGACTAAGTGGTCCTAATGAAGTGGCTGGTTAGTATAAACTAAACAAGTTGTTTTTGTGAGATCATAAAAGCAATGACTTTAAAACAGACTCTCGCTGCAGTTTGCATATGAAGACTGTATGGACTGGGGGAGTGAATTGGGATATGTTAAGAATTTAACTGTGTAATCATACAAAATTCAGTTTTTACCTTGATACTGGCCCTTTAACACAGGCTACATTGACATCATTCCATCTTATTTGTTGCATTACGTGATGGGCAGCACCAAACATTATAAAATTAACATCAGCACATCAACAGTAAGAAAAAATATTTCAGATTTTTATTTAGAAATTAAATTTTCAGAAAAGTTGGGATATTTTACAAAATGCAATTAAAAAAAATGTGATATTTTAATTTAAGGTAGTGGAGGCCTAGTGGTTAGGACGCTGCCTTTGGGACCTGAAGGTCATAGGGTCCTGACCTGGGCACTACTGATGCACCCTTGAGCAAAGTACCGTCCCACTACACTCCTCCCCGGGCACTGTTGATAGCTGCTCCACGTGTGCACGTGTTTGGTGCTTGAGTTTGTTCACAATGACAAATTTTCACTTTATTTATGTTGACCTTTATTTAACTGGCAAACACATGAAGAAAGTATTTTAATAACTTTTACTGATCAACGTCATTGTATTTTGTAATTAAGCTGCTCAGCAAAATTTCTTTAATTCTTAAATTAAGTTTCATGTAAATGAACATTTGGCATATTGGAAATATTTCTCAACTTTTCTGGAAATGAGGATTTTTACATTTTCTTCATAATTGCAGCTTCAGTGTTTTTACCTAGCACACTTTCGTACCAGGTGTCCTTGCACGGTGACTACGTTTTGTAAAACTATGAATTAGTTAGCGAGTTGAGGAATGCCATTACACGAGCTATGTGCGTTCTTCACTTTGGAAAAATAAAAAATGTTTGGCTTGCCTTGTTCTTGCTCAGAGAGAAAGGCTTTGTGAAGTGCTCACGTTCTTCAAATTCACATTTTAATCTGCGATGCA
>JBBPDA010000132.1:2294711-2320575 GCA_037974385.1 Arnoldichthys spilopterus | reverse complement strand
TATATATATAATACAAAATATATATATAAATATATACACAAATAACAAATATTATAATAATACATTTGGCCTAATCATGTTAAGATACAGTTTAAGTCAGTCTTTCTACTTATCACAGTTCTGTTTTGAGGTATGTATTTTTTCTGCAGTGGAGCAGTTACCAGCAATTACAGTCCATCCTCCGAAATCTCTTGTTGCTTTGCCATTTGATGACAGTTTCACTCTTACATGCGAAGCCAAGGGGAACCCAAAACCAGTGTGAGTAACACCATCACTTCAAGGAAAGTGTTGGTTTCACCCTCATGTTTTTTCTAATCGCTAAATTCTGTATTGTTGACAGTAATGATCTGTGTTATACTCCTGAAATTTTATTCAATAATGCAGTTTAAACATTTCTATACATATACACAGAGAGATATATGTGATTATGGACTCTACAGGTTTCACTGGACTAAGAATGGTCAAGATTTTAATCCACATAAGGACGCCAGGCTGATAAAATATGACGACAGTGGGAGTTTTGTAATACCAAACAATAAAGATGTTGCAAAGTATCAGGGGAAATACAAGTGCTATGCCTCCAACAAATTGGGAACAGCAGCATCGGAGGAAACTGATTTCATTGTGCCTAGTGAGTCCATTTCTACCAACATCCTTATTAAAGCAATGTTTATTAGGCACTTTAGTTGTTGGACCTAATCTGCTTTTATTGTGCTTGTCGCAAAGCTTCACCAAAGTTTCCAAAAGAAAAGCAAGGAACCAAGGTGGTAAAAGAGGGCGATTCCGTGATCCTGGAGTGTAACCCCCCAAAAGGCATCCCACCTGTACAACTCTACTGGATGACTATTGGTAAGTTCTTCACACAGTTAAATTGAACAAACTGTTTTGAATCTAATCTGAAATCTGATCTAGTCTGAATAGGGCAGTGGTGGCCTAGTGGTCAAGCCCTTGCCCTTGTGAACAGAAGGTTGCAGGTTCATGTCTCGCTACACTGCTCCCAGGCCATTTCTCATAGCCGCCTGCTGCTCCACATGTGATTGGTTAAATGCAGAGGTCACATTTAATTGTGGTGCACTTTGTGTGTGATTGAGTGTGTTCACAATGACAAAATAAGTCACTTTCACTCTAGCTCTTCACCTTATTGCTCTCATTTCCAATACAGGAAAAGTCCAGAGTATTAAGAGCAATGGTTACTGTTTCTGGTTTTAGACGTCTTGCACACCGCACATTTAGAGCCGGATGCGCTTAAACTTTAGTGCCAGTAACATATGCTTCATATGGGATTAGTCATTGCATCCATGCGATATCTAGTCCACATGTCGCATGAGCAAAATACATATTTTACCAGCAGAGTAAGATGACAACTCTCAGGGTCAGCCCTCTGTTTGTGTAAAAGCACAGGACAAAATGTGCAGCTCAGCTACAATATTCATGCACAGTCTGTGCTGTTACACTCCACTTCCAATTATACACCTGTGGAGCGTTTTGCTGGGGAAGAACTTCCATTAAGACTGCTGTCTCTTCAGACTTTGCCAAATGAACATTATATCAGACACTTTGCTACTGAATTTTGTGGTGACATCAAGTCACATTTGATTTTATTTTACAGAATCTAGCACTTTCTTTGTAAGTATTATTAATAATTTATATTGTCATTTGCGTATGAATATTGTGAATAAATGTATGATTTTGCCATTTTGTAACAGCATTGTTTCTAACAACTCGTGATGCATATCCTATTGTGGCGTATTGCTTTAATTTGTAATTGCATTATTACATAATAAATTACATAGTAACAGGTCTGAATCTGCTAATCTGACATATTTGAATATGTTTTGATGTCAAAACATGATGACAAAAATATGATTAATACATAGTTACAGGTGGTGAGCTAGTGGTTTTGATGTCAAAACATGATGACAAAAACATGACAAAAAGGATTTTTTTTCACAATAGTATATATATTTTTCACCAAAAGCAATACATGTAATATTAACTTAATGTTTAAAATCCATGATTTGAAAAGAATTTTCTTGCTTGGGGAAAAAAGCGATGTAAATACAGGTTAAAGGCCATGGGTTTATTAGACTGAAACGGAAACATGTTACTATACAAAAAATGTCAGTCTCTATTGGAAGACAGCACTGTCTGGGTACGACATTAGTGGAAACTCACTGCTGGTGCCTCTACTTTAACCCCCACTCCCACAATGAGTGCTTTTTGAAAGTTTGCCTTATTAGTGGCTCTGGGTGCTCATGTGAAGCTAACTGACCTCTTGGTATTGTTCCCAGGTCTTCAACACATTGAGCAAGATGATAGAGTGTCCATGGGCCTTAACGGGAACCTCTACTTCGCGAACACTATGGAGAAAGACAGCCGCAGCGACTACTGCTGCTTCGCTGCCTTCAGTAGGATTCGCACCATTGTGCAGAAAAATGCCATGACTATTAGTGTCATACCTTGTATGTATTTACTTCTGCTGTCTTCTGAAATAGAGATATGATGCATTCTTTCTCTTTGCATAAAAATGTATTTGACTTTTGTGATGCTTTCTATTCATCCAGTAAATTCCAGCAGCAAGACAGATATCGGTGGTGAGTTTTTTTTTTACTGTAGTTAATGTTCTGAACATATCTGAATGATTTACATAAGAGCTATGTCATGACATTTGTCATCTCAGATTTCGTGAGGAAACCAAACCTTCTGGTGCCCTCTGGTGATCAATCCCATATAAACCCATTGAAAGGAGAAGAGTTGGAGCTGGAGTGCATTGCAGAAGGATTGTGAGTTTGCATTTTTGCTACTGCAAATATGATTTTTGCATATTTTAGACAATATTTTAAATTATATAGAATTTTTATTTTACTGCATAATTATTTTATGTTTCTGTAATCTTAAAAAATCCACAGTGGCTCAATAATAGCACACTTGCTAATTCAGCTAGCTCAATGAGAATACTGTGTTGTGAAATGTGAGTGTAATTTTGAATTGCACTCTCTACGTTAGGCCCACACCAGCGATAGAATGGGCCAAGCTGGGAGAGAAGTTACCGATACGTACCAACATTAAGAATTATGGAAAACTGTTGACTATATCAAAAGTCACAGAAGAGGACAGTGGGAAATACATGTGCAAGGCCAAGAACTCTGTTGGTGAAATAGTCCACCACTTCCACGTTGAAGTTGAAGGTTTGCAGTTATTTGTATATTTAACATATTCAACACAGTGGACGTGGGAGGCCTCTGAGCTTGAGCTTTTGAGGAAATGGGAGTGGGAGGGGAAACCCACTGATGCTTGGTGATGTAATCAAAATGTAAAAAACATGATAGCATGATAACATGATGTTAGACATGAACAAAAGATATAATAAGATTAATCACGTTTAGGATGATCAGAGACATTAACTAGAAGGTTTAAATAAAAGGTTTCCAGGTTGGCTTTAATGTTTAATGAGTGCACTGAATTTGCCATGGATACTATACATTCTCTGGAAAACTTGTGAATGTTGATTGATTTCAGTGATTACAAATTCTACTTAGTCAACACTAATACTTTCAGTCTACTTTACAATAGTCTACACTTTACTTAACCATTAAAGTGAAAAAAAAATATAATGATAATTTGTTTGGCTGTAAACTTAAAAGAGAGGTGGAAAAAGCAAAACTAAGGAACAGGAATTACAAAATTCCGTGGCTGAACGTGGATTGAAGATTCAAGAGCATTTCATAAAACTGGTCTATGTGACAGTATGGCATTAAAAAAAATAGGTGTAAACAAATCTAAAATTTGCCAAAAAGAATAAGAGCAACCAAGATAAAATGCAAAAAAAATGTTTTGTGGATTGATAAGATTGATTCTTCATTGAAAGAAGAATAGACATAGCAAAACACAAGGAAAACACTCTTGAAATGAAAGATTCCTGGGTTGAAAAGTACAATTCTGGAAATAACAGAAGTGGAAGTTCTTTAAAACTTTAAAAAAGATTCTTCACACTAACATCACATTGAACATCTGTCCATAAATCTCTGTTGGGAATTATAAGTGAATCTTCTAAGGTGCTTCCTCTTTGTTACCTTAAATATTAAGATTTTACTGTGAGAGAAGCTGCTTCAATCTGCCAGAAACTGAAGTTTGAGAGGTTTAACTTTTCTGGAGGACATTTTTAGAGGCCTAAGCAACACTGGATTGTCTCGAAACCAAATTAACGAAAAATGACGAATGCCCTTCAGTGGTTCAGTCCAAACTCGGACCTTAATTCTACTAAGAATTTTGGTATTGTCTGAAAATTCCACAAACACTCTCATCTAACCATCCTGCTGCACATCCCCCAGAACAAAGCTCCTGAAGAGTGGATACTGAATACCTACCCCAAAACCAAGAGTTGTTATTGCACAAAAGTGTGGCTCTTCCAAATTTCAACATGTAATGTTTGAATGCTTATGCAAGCAGTGTATTATAGCTTTCATTTTTTAAAAATATGTCATGTGATTCAGAAATATTCTTAAATTATAAGGCCTGAATATATTACGATAGAATAGCAATATGCAAGACACCAAATGTTATTACTTGACATATAATGTTCTCTACACCTGACACAAAAAACCCTCCTTTATTATACCCACTAGACAGTTTCATTGACATACACAGGATGGCAGTGTTGTTCTAGATGGAACAGTAACATATATAGTGCCTCACACACCCCTGCTGTTTTTCAGAGCCTCCACACTGGGTTGAAGAGCCAGTAAAGACTCAAGTAGTCACAATTGGATCTGATATCCATATCAAATGCCATGCTACAGGGAAGCCACAGCCTACAATCACCTGGATGAAAAATGGCCAACCTCTCCATGGTGAGTTAAAGCCAACACATACAACTTAACAACGTTTTTAAAAGAGTATGAAAGTGAAGTGAAAGTGACTGTTTGTCATTGTGAACACTCAACCCAGCTCAAGGGTACCTCAGTGGTACACATGACCCTCCGATCATAAGCGCAAATTTTACTGAATATTTTTGAAAATTCCACACTAGGTTTTAAAATATTCCACAATAACCAGGTGAACTGGTAACAGGTAAAGGGATCAAGACTGGGCATAAATGGAGTATCTACCAAAGGCTCAGTCTTTGCAAAGATGGGTCATGGCTCACTGCTTCTTGAGAAAATTTCACCATCTACAGTACACAATATTGTGAAAAGATTGTAAGAAATCTTAGTTTAGCGTAAGACTTGAAACACTAAAGACACTTCTGAATGTGCATGACTGGAAATCTTTTTTTGTGCTTTCTTAAATATAGGTACAATTAACAATCGCATTTTACAAAACGCCCCAACTTTTCCAGAAATGTTTTTTTTTCTCATGTAAATATAAAAAGTCTTTTTCTTTGCATCATATGTAAAGTTGATGCCATTGATTTTGAGAATAGCACATTTTGGATGGCTGTTTTGCTGTTCGCTGCCATCATAGAGGATTTCATGGTTCACTGGTTTGAAATAACACTATGAAAACAAACATTTTCCAATTTTAAAAATATTTGAATAATATATGTAGTTTAGAGATTTACCTTTAAGTATGAAGCAAGCTGAATGTACCCGACCTGTTTCTTCGAGAGGGATATCTGGAGCTGCCTCTTATGCTCTTAAATACTGACTGAAAATAATCTGCAATTAATCATATTTAATAAGTGAACTGAAAATGCTGGACTAACAAACAGGGCAGACTATAGTAGACTTATAGGGTCATAAAGCACATACCTGAAAGGGTGTAAGTTGTTTTGATTAGCAAGACTAGCAAAAATGTGACCTGTAGACTGCAGCGGTCATATTCAGGATGATCTTTGTGTGATTTACAAATTATTGTAATTGTACATTATTAGCCATTTGTCTTCCTGTTGATCTATAAACAACTGTGGGATTGTTCCTAAATATAAATAAACTGTCAATTCAGATCCTATTATCATACAATATTACTGAAAAACACTGCTAAAATTTCTTCTCCTACTACACTTAACTACAGTATAAAATGTCCAGACTTAACAGAGATAATTTCTTTTCCCCCAGAGTCCTTCTCACTCCATAGCAAAGTGCAGGATGGCACCTTTGTTCTTCTTAAAGCCTTACCGAATGACACTGCAGTGTACCAGTGTGAAGCCTCCAACACACATGGCACTCTGGTGGCCACTGTCAACGTCATGGTCATGAGTGAGTAGCTGTAGCTTGAACTGCATTGTCCATTTAATCAGCTTCACTTACCACATAGTTGCACTTTGTAGGGTTTCCGCAGGTTTCAACAAGTTAATTTTAAGACCTTTTTATGACAATTTTGAATGAAATTTAAGGCCGTTTTCATGTCCACACTGGCACAACGTTGAAAGTGCATAAAAGAAAGACCTAGAATTATTAATAAAATAAGCAGATTTGTTCATACTGGTGGGCAGTAGTGGCCTAATGGTTAGAAACTTGCCCTCGTGAACAGGACTTCTGCAAGGTCCTAAACACTAGGCCACCATTTACCCCCCCCCCCCCCCCACACCCCACACACACACACACACAAAAGCAATCTATTTAAGACCTAGTGCATAAAAACCTAATGTTTTGAAGGCTTTTTAAGGTGTTATATTCATGTTTTTAAATTTTAAGCATTTTAAGACTTTTTAAGACTCTGCAGAACCCCATATTTGTCCTCTTTCATTAGTGGTCTTTTTCTCTCCACAGACACGATTGGCTTGATAGTTGTAGAAATACTTGCTCAGTGACGTTCTATAGGGGCCTGAGCATTGCTGAATACAGTAAAAGGGAGCTAGTAAATTATACACTTAAACAGATTGTAGTCTATCTGGAACAAATATACAAAATGCACTTTTATATTAAGTGGAGCTCATAAAATAGACCATGTGTGTGGTCAATGAGTGTATAATGTATAGCGTAAACTCAGCTAAAATCTAAGCAGTTCTTAATTAACTGGTGCCATTCGATTCATCATATTTTTGAAATGACAGGAGTGTTCTGAACATTTCACCAACAAGTCATCTCTGCATTCAGTATAATTTAATGCTCATGCTGACATGTAATTGCATAAGGGTTTGAGCAGCTGTTTGTTTGCAGCTGGCATGAAAGTAGAATAACTGGGAGAGAGCGGGTGTGTATGAATAAGTGCCCTTGCTACAGATTGTTTTGTTGCTTTTCATCTTGTTCATCTCTAGCGGCTGATCAACACTCTTTTTATATGTTAATAGCTTTCTCACCACTTAATTGGTGAATTGACTGCCTCATATATGGCCTGCTTTCCAACTGCTCTGCTGAAAGTGGTCCATATGTTACCTCTCTTTGATGTTCATCCACCTGCTTAAGTAACTAATGGTGTCTGCTTTATCCAAGACCATCCACCTTTGATTCTGACGCGTGATTATCTGGAGTACGCCACCGTCCGAGGGAAGAGTGTCACCATGGACTGCGGAGTGTTCAGTTCTCCACCTGCTTCTATCCAGTGGTCAGTCATATGCTCTTATGCCAAAGGTTCACTAATTAGTCTGTGTTCTTTTGTGTCTTGTTAATAGTTGTTCATTTCTATTGGAGCACCGGGCTACTTCGTCTAAAGTGACTAACAAGTCTCAAGGGAAACTTCATTTACATATCAAACTCAACTAATTACTAATTCTTTACTTGTAAGCCCCATTCTAATGAAACAGCAGTATTTGAACTTCCAGATTTGAATTTTCATATTTGATCTCATTGACAGCTGCACCAGCATTGACCTGAGGGAGGTTTTTTTTCTGGAATGCTGTAGATTCGAATGTCATGAACAATATTTCACTGTGCTTTGCAATTCTTTTTACATCTTTGAGTGAACTTGTCTGCACTTAAACAAACTCTTCCTAAAACTCTATAGCTTGTTTTATGTCTAGTTAACCCATTAATTTCAAAGTAATTTTTACATTTTCAATTCCCTATAACCCATATGTTCTCTGAGCTTGCCCAAGGATATATCTTTTAGTACATTCCATTTACTCTCCTTATACATTCCATATACTTATCATAATAAATGCCTATTTGTGACACAAAACTACTGATTTCCAACAACAGAACAGAAAATCCATATATGATTGTGAATAAAAATGTGACATGCAGTTGCATACGATTACTTTAAATTAGGTGTTGTTATATTGTATTGTTGACTACACAGCTATACAAAATTTCCAGACCAGTCAAAACAAGATATGTGCCATTCTGCCAATTAGTTGTAAATTTCCCCTTATCTTGTTTAAATCTGCCTCCAGTCGAGTTACAGCATATGCATATCCATATTGGCGACATGTGGCAAACTACAAACCTGCTGGCCACTGCCAGCCTCACGGTCAGGAGTAAGTAGCTGCAGCTTGCGTTGCATTAGTTTAAGTTAAATACATACCTAAAATAGGCAGAAGTGACAAATGGTGATAAATGAGCATTTTTACACTATTAACAGCCTTATTACATTGTTTTTGAGGAGTTAGGAACAGAAACCTGGCAGGTCATTAGCATTTAAGGGGCGGAATTACAATTTAGAGTGTAAAATACTTAATAATTGTGCTGAAAGAAATGTACATTATGTGAAATGCATTAGCGTGCAAAATCAGCTTGACTTTTATTGCTGGATGCACTGTGATAGTTTCAGAGTGAGCCCACAAGCTAGTCCTTAACATATCAAATAAATGCAACAACAAAACCACAGTGATTTACTGATTTAAATGGATTAAAGGGGCTGTATTACCCACACGTTACTGGACCATCCCTTTTAATAAACAGGGCAATGGAATACGCTGTGAGAGGTAGTGCATTACAATGATTTTTGCCTGTGCAAAATGCCTAACACAGAATTAAGAATCTGTGTAACATAATCTGTATAATAATTTAAAATAAAATTTAGCTGCTTATGAAAAATAATTATTATAATTTGCCAAGCAGTACAATAGTAGGCAATGACTGCCTAGCAACATGCTTTTGAATATATTGGCCTATTAAATGAGAATTCACTTGATTTCACTTGTATATGAACTTACTGGCCACATTAATAGAAACGCATTGTACTATGCGATGGGACCCCCTTGGCTCTGTGAACGGCATGGAATCTGTATGGCCTGCGTTTATCAAGGCTCTGGAAACATTCCTTAAAGATCCTGATCCGTATTGATGTGACTGCATCACGTAATTGCTGGAGGTTTGTCAGCTGCACACTCCTGCTGTGAAACTTCTGCTGTGAAACACCACATCCCAAAGGTGCTCTGTCACTGAGGTGGCCGCCTGAACTCACAATCATGTTCACGGGTAATTTCAGAAGACGTGCTTTGTGACAAGGCAAACTCTCCTGCTGAATGAAGACAACAGAAGATGGGTAAACTGTGGCCATTAAGGGATCCACATGATCACCAGAAATACCCTGACAGGCTGCCAAATGCTTGATTGGTATCAGGGGCCTTACATATGCCAAGAAAACTGCCAAGAATTTCTCAAGCCATTTCTCCACCAGCGGCCCAACCTGTTGACCCAAGGCAGGTTGAGTGCATGGACTAATGAACAGCAAACAAGCAACGTTTTTCCAATCCTAAACAGTCCAGTTTCACTGAGCCTGTGCCCAGTGCAGCCTCAGATTCTTGTCCTTGGCTGACAGGAGTAGAACCCCATGTGGTCTTCTGCTGTTGTAGCCCATTCGCTTTAAAGTTCAACGTGCTGGGCATTCAGAAATGCTTTTCTGATCACCACTGTTCTGAAGAGTGGTTATTCAAGTTACTGTTGCCTTCCTCCCAGCTCAAACAAGTCTGACCATTCTCCTCTGGCCTCTCTCATCAACAAGGGGTTTCTGCCCACAGAACTGTACTCACTAGATGTTTTTGTACCATTCTTTGTTCACTCCAGAGAAGGTTGTGTGTGAAAACCCCAGGAGACCAGCAGTTTCTGAAAAGTCCTCCATCAAGACCACAGTCAAAGTTACTTAAATATCTGTATCCTTTTGTTTGATGGGAACATTGACTGAAGCCATTGCAGAATGTCTGACATGATTGACAGATCGGAAAAATTGAATAGCGGAACATGTATACATGTGTTCCTTATAAAGTGTATGACACTCACCGACCACTCATACACCTTGCTTGTACCGTCTTGGACCCCAGAAATGCCTTAATCCTTCATAGCATAGGTTCAACAAGGTGTTGGAAACATTCCTCAGAGATTTTGGTCCATACTGACATGATAGCATCACACAATTGCTGCAGATTTGTAGATACAGTAATGTGCAAGAGAGTCGCAGGTTAGGCAGCACACAGTAAATAACTAATAAACTAAAATTGTTACAACATCAAACATTATAGTACATCATGGCAATTACTGGTAATGGGAACATGACACCTTCATATTAAAGAACCCATATCCTTCATTTTTCTCATATTTTTATTTTTCCTCTTCAACTTATAACGGTTAGATGTTTTTTTGTCTTGATTCATTTTTACATGACCAATTCCCAACCTTGCTTTCTTCTATAGAATTAAAAGCTTTTGTTTCTGTGCATTTAAGACTGATGTACATGACTTTCTTTCCAACCGGCTGCTCTTTCTCATTCAAAAAGTCGTCTGAACTGAAACATTCCACATGATGTCATCAGAAATGTATGGGGCTAAATCACTGTAGGCTAAATAGAAGGGCTATATGCAAATGCAGTGGTTTTCAGGACAACACATCAACAGAACTGGCTGTTTTTGCAGCTTAGTTCACATTTACAGACCAGATGCACTGGGGAGTCAAGGCTTTGTTCTGAAACTTTAAAATTCTTTTTTTTTGTTTTCAAAAAGAGAGAAGAACCTAGTTTGTTATCATGGGGGCTATTTAATGGGCATTACCTGTCATGACACCTCACGACAGCTTATGAGACGCCAAGTAAACCAACCACTAATAGCCTGTAACAGCACTCACTCACACCGTATGATGCCATGTTGTTGGCTCTGTATTTCTTCCTGTGTTATAATGTTTAAATAGTCTCTTAAATCTTAAAGAGTATCTAAAGAAAATGTAACATAGCGCATCAGTGGAGGCCTAGTGGTTAGGACCTTGCCCTTGTGAACTGAAGGTCACAGGTTCAAGTCCTGACCAGGAACCGGGGACCGGGAACTTGTATCATTCAAGTGAAGTGAAAGTGACTATTTGTCATTGTGAACACACTCAGTCACACACAACATGAACCACAACAAAATGTGACTTCACCACAGTCATCACACGTGCACAAGCTGGCAGCCATGAAAAGCTCCCAGGGAGCAGTGTAGCAGGACGGTACCCTCCGCAAGGGGGCCACAGTGGTAGCTGGGTCGGGATTTGAACCTGCAATCTTCGGTTCACAAGGGCAAGGTCCTAAAAACTAGGCCACCAGTCAATCCATAGGTTTACATTTAAGAACCAGTACAGAATTATTAACATTGTGTCATTTTTAACTGTTCATAGTACTTCGGTGCTTAGATGAGTCCATTGAACCTCTGAAATGTGGAAATGATAAAATCATTATTAACAAGCTAACTTCCCCTCAAATTATCCCCATTTAGCCCTTTTGTTTAAAGAAGAGATTACATCACATGTTTTTTTCCAGTTTTCTTCATACTTTAAGTTCAAAACACTTCTCATTACTTGGAAAACTCTCTTGGCTTAGCTCCACTAAATTTAACCAGCATTTACTGCCGTCTTCACCTGTACAAGCCTTGCAGCCATAGGGAGGCTTTATAGTTACCCGTGGGATTTCGCAAGAGACAGCAAGGGGCAGTTTTTTCCTGAGGGCAGAATGCTAAGGCATTTTTCAAATTCTATCAGTTTGACCAAAACGCACCTCAAACTCCAATAACCTAAACTGGGTTATTCCCCAGGGCTCTAGTTTTAGGAAAACTGAGCAGTTGAGTGTTTGTTTTGCAGGAGAAGGGAAGACCCAGAGGGCCCTGTGGAAGAAGAGAGATCCACTCTCCATAAAACTGGCTCGCTGCAGATTCACACAGCCGAGGTGGGAGACATGGGGAAATATATGTGCTTTGCTAACAACTCAGAGGGCACCTCAAGCATAAGTGCAGAACTTTATATAAAAGGTTAGAGCTCTTTCTATAATAACATTCTCCTTTTCTCTTCTTGCTCATTCACTGTGAGATGTTTTATGATCAGCATATAAAAACTGCAATTCTCTATAACAGATCCAACCAGAATTGTGGTCCCTCCTCAAGATGTGAAGGTCAGAAGAGGCTCCACGGCAAAGCTTGAGTGCCAGGTGGAGTTTGACCCATCGCTCAGTGGAGAGCTGGAAATTCTGTGGCAGAAGGATGGGGATGACATATACTCCAACTTCACTGATGGCTCAGGGTGAGTAGCATAGCTCAGATGTAGGCCATAAGATAAATACAGTCAGTAATTATTGGCACCCTTGGTATAGACATGGAAAGGGTCTTTGGGAAAAAGTAGCTCAGCCTCATGCTCAAACCACATCCATCACAATTAATGTGAAATACTTCATTTTGCTATGGCAACAAACAGTGCCAAGATTTAGGGCAAACACTACTATAACCTGGTTGTGACCAATGAAGGTAGGTCAGGGAGACGTAAAGACTGCTTAGTGTGAGAAGGGATGTGTAAGAGGGAGGGGTAGGGGCTCAGTAAGACTAAACTACATTCATTTGTATAAAATGACTGGGGGGAGTGATGGTGTAATGGTTAGGGATTTGCCCCTGTGACCTGAAGGTTGCCAGTTCAAATCCCAGATTGGTACAAGTACCACTGAGGTACCCATGAGCAAGGTACCATCCCCAAGCACTGCTCCCTGGATGCTGCCTACGTGCCCTGCCCACTGCTCCTACACGGATGGGTTAAATGCAGGGGTCACATTTCGCCATGGTGCACTGTGCTGTGGTGTGTTCACAATGAAGAATAATTACTCTTTCTTCAGACAAAAAATTAAGAACAACTAATATTCTTGAAACACGAACCTTAAAATACTAAGTAATGTTTTGTGTTATTCACAGCTACTACATTGATGAGGGAATAATGCAGATTTTCAACGTAAGCCACAGTGATAAAGGACTGTACACATGTATTGCAAGAACACCTCTGGATGAAGATACAGCAACTGCACGTCTAGCTGTGCTAGGTAGGAAAATTGCATAGATTTGTTTTACAGTGTGCAAATATAATTTTACAGTTCATGAATTTTGATGATTCCTAAAATGGCATTACAGTTTAAAAATAATATTTAATATTTTCTGTGTTATTCTATATAGCATCCTGTAGTGCAACATTACATTGCTCTTGTTTGGTTTGACAGAATTCAGTCCTGCTTGTGTTTTTCTCCATCAATGTTCCCCCAGCATGAATTGTGCACATATGCCATACGACCACTGGGAATCTCCCCCATGGTGATCAAGAAATCTACTGATGTACCAGTCATGCATAAGCAAATATATACCAATGGGAGCTTCCTTCTGTGCTAGCATACCACTCTGGGGGTGGGGAGATGGGGGGAGAGGGCCCTCCCTTATACATCCACCCCAAAGTAGTTTTTTTTAAGTTCTTCCCATCTTCAAGATACACCATACAAGGTTTCCCAATCTTTAACCCTTTAATGGCCACATCAATTCATATTTTACTTTAATTTGGGGCAATAATAACATTCTGTTTTTTATTCAACAACCCCACAGTTTTTTAAATATAGACCTCTATCAAACAGTTGAGATTTCTCCTTATTATACATTTTTGAATACATAAACAAATAAGTAAAAAACAAAAATGAAAGTATTTATTTCTCTTAAAATTTCTCAGAGAAATCCATAAAACCTTGCTCAAATATGTATTAGTGCAACAGAACCAACTGCAGCTACATGCCTTTTCATTACAGAAGCTCAATGAAAAGGTCTATTAATTAAAGACACAATGAAATCCAGTAATTTTTTTTTACCATAACTGACCTAAACCAAGTGGCAGTGATGGAACGGGGTTGAGTTAAGTTCAGTAAATTTTTTAATAAGGTATTGGGACTCAAAAAACACTTGAATAAATAATTGAGCAGAACACTAAAGGGTTAAACCAGAAACTCTCACTCTCGAGGCTATTGTGAGAACACTATGGAAAAGGCAACAGATGTAACAATAGTTACATTTTTAATTTGGGCCCTCAGTGCAATGTTAAGCTTCTGTGTAGTCTGGTGATAATGGGTTTCTTCTTATTTTTTCAAGTCTACAATGTGTAATGTTCTTTAGATGTTCCTGATCCTCCAGTTGAGTTAACATTGTCTGATCAGAGGGATCGTAGTGTGAGTCTTCACTGGGTGCCCACCAAGGACTATAACAGCCCCATTACAGGTAATGTGCGGGTTTATTCTACACTTAATTTATGCAAGTCTACAAAGATTATCCTCCTCCTAACTTTCTAGTTACAGTTCTTTGTATCTGCATGATTATTCACTGTTCAACAGCCCTCCAGCCTCTTCCCATTGGGACTGGCCTACAGTATATATAGAGTGTGTATGTTGCATAATAAATGACTACAGCATTTCGTATTCATGAGCAGAATACATCATCGAGTATGAGGAGAACCACTGGGATCCAGGGAAGTGGAGGCCACTTTTGCGAGTGTCTGGCAACCAAAACTCCGCCCCACTGTCATTATACGGCCACATTAACTACGGGTTCAGGGTCATCGCTGTCAACGCCATTGGCACAAGCCATCCAAGCAAACCCTCAGAGAGATATAAAACACCTCCTGCTGGTAAAAAGAAGACTGTTCACTTCCTCTGAACATTTGTGCCATATGTACAAGACAGAATAATTTGTTTTTTCTGCTTTGAACTTTGTCAAAGCTGCTGATCTTGATGTTTATGGATATTAACTGATATATCACTGCAGATTAAAGGCTCGAGATGGACAGATGTAAATAATTAATGCTTCCTCTTTTAACAGCCCCTGATAGGAATCCTGAAGTTATAAAGATTGAGGGTCATGTGCCTCATCAAATGGACATCACTTGGGAGGTAAACTATACATATTTCTGCAATGCAGCGTGCCTCAGTGTTAGTGACACAGGCCTAAGTGGTAAAAGCAAAAATGGAAAAAATGAAATTATTACTAAGTATTGAACCCAATATCTAATAAATTCTAGTAAATAAACGCGATATTCAGTAAATTCTAGTAAATAAACCCGACATCAATAAATTCTAGTAAAAAAACCCGATATCCAATAAATTCTAGTAAATATCCCGATATCCAATAAATTCTAGTAAATAAACCCGATATCCAATAAATTCTAGTAAATAACCCGATATCCAATAAATGCCAGTTAATAAACCAAATATACAATATCCAATAAATACTAGTAAAATTAACAAAAATCTAACATTATAAGCTAAAAGTAATATCAAAAACCAACAAGCTGCTACAAAGAAGCTCATATTATTATTTGGCTTTCAATAACTATCAGTAATTTTTTTCTAAATCTGCAAATAGAAATCTAAAAAAAGTTTCATGAACTCAGAAGAAAATTTGTTGAACACACTCAATATATTGACTTTTGTTTATTATTCAAACCACCTGCAGCTGACAATTAACACAGAAACTTTTATTATGAAACTAATTAGCACATGCTCATAATTATTTCTTCAGGGAAAACAAGGACAGGTGTGTTTCTCTCTTTCCATTAGCTACTATTCAAGACCGTGTCTCAGTACCTTTAAAATACAGAGCCTGATCATCTGAACTCACAACAAATAAAAGCAAACGTTTACTTCAAAGAGTCAGTAACTTAACTTCATTTTTTCAGTGGAGGTTGAGAACTTATCACCAATGTCCTCATAAATGCTGTTAACACTGAATGTTCCCACACAATCAAATCTATTTTTACTGTGGTTGTAAGAAATGCTTCTGTCACCATCTTTGTTTTTTAGCCTTTGTTACCCATAGAACACAATGGGCCTGGCCTTGAATACAAGCTGAGCTACAGGCAACTGGATGTTGAGGATACGTGGACAGAGCAGATGATGAAGAGGCACTCGTTTGTTGTGAAAGACACCCCGACGTTTGTTCCTTATGAGATAAAGGTCCAGGCCCACAACCATCAGGGCTGGGCACCGGAGCCTCGAGTGGTGACTGGATATTCTGGGGAAGACTGTGAGTGAAGTTCTTCTCACCTTACCCTAGCCCTCATTTGAACATTTTTATGTGCTTTAAGAATGCCACATGTGCGTAATGTGCATGTTAATTAAACATATTAAGCCTAATTGTTATAATTATAATATAATATATAATTGCAATATACAGTTTCCATGTAAATGCAAGATCAGATTTTCAGAGTAACAGCAATACTGGTGCCTCCAGTATTAAACAATGAAGAGTGTACATCCTTGTACACACCACCAACATTATTGTTGGTGTTCTTTTAAAATGTAGACGCAGTTATGACAGCTGGCACAGGCATTTTGGCAAAATGTATGAACATTTGTTGTGAGCGGAGAGATGCTTAATGTAGATCAGTTCCAAGACAAGGAAGTGCTGTTATATGGATTCTCCAAAGCTTTTAGTGTTGAACTCTTCCTAAAACTAAAATGATATGCATGATTTGACTCCTGATCAGTGATGTTTTCTTTTGCGTGTAATTTTTTTTTGTCTTTTTGTCTCATGTCTGCATCTATAGTTGCCTTTTGGCATTGTCTTGAGGATAATGCAACAGGTTGGGTTATTTCTATGGATGTTTGAAGCCCACAGCACACATTCTGCAACAGACACCAACGAATCTAAACATTTGATTCCATACCTGTGCCTAAATGCACACATCAAGCAGTGCAGCCTCTCAGATTTTACTAGAATAATTGCACAACTTAAAAACAAAATATATATATATAATAATTCTGAATATGAAAAACTATTTTTGCATTTCAATGTATTTTACAAAAATAAAAACAAATTTAGCTTGAGCTTGTTGGTCGAATGCATGGCCAGTGCAACTGACCTAACTATAGTCTATGCAAAGTCATTGTAAAATCTTTCTCTTAAATTTACAACATTAAGTATGGAATGAACACCCATATCCTTTTTGAATCCACTATGTAAGTAGATGAAGAGTTCCCACCCTTCATGGCTCACAGCTCACACAACCAACCACAAAAGCTTCTGCGGCCCACAAGATTTCGCCAACTGAATCGCTTAAAAAGCAAACTGTGAACTGTTTGACCTTGCAGCACCTGAAATTGTCCCTCGCCTCATTCACTCCATGAAGGAGAGCATGGCTGCGTCATGGTGGACACAGCAAACAGAACAGAACTTAAGGGCTTACTTCCAACTCTGCCCGTCTGTACTGAAAACGTCAGTGATCAGGTCTCTCGAGGTTGTGTAGTGTACAGTGTACAATACAGTAATCAGACCACTTTTACAATCGTGAAGTGTGAACAAGGCATAAGAGTACCATCATGGCTTATGAGGAGCACACAAGTTGCAAACCAATAATAAAGAGCATGTCTGAATTAGATGTGTTATGGCTGTGGAATAGGAGTCAATTCGTTCTTGCACATTGGTATTATTGATCTCGACCACAGCAAAAACTTTGGTGTTTGGTGGAGAATGTTGGACTGACGTCCTCTGAACTTCACAGTGTGTTGTGTTCTTATGGAAAGACTGTGCTGATGATTTGTTTAGAGCTTATACCCACTCTGCCCAGTACCTCCTACTGCTTGTATCATGTACTATATGTGTAGTTTCTGTACTGTCTGGTTATTGCTTCACCCTTCACGCTGACCTTTCTTTTCCTGCTGTCAGTTTACATGTTAGTATTTGTGTGTGTGGCTGGTAAACAGCTCACTGACCCATACCCTCTTTAGTAGTTACTTCAGAGGAGGCACCTGTGTGTTTTTCTGTGCGTTGGCTCCCTCCCCAGCATTTGTTGTGCATGTTTAAGCCCGACCTGTGTTCTAACTGTCCTCTCCAGTGCCGGTGGCAGCTCCCGAGGACGTGTCAGTGGAGGTGTTGAACTCCACGCTGCTCAGGGTCAGCTGGTCTCCCGTCCCCCAGGCCCAGCTGAGGGGCCATCTTGGCGGCTACAGCGTGAGTGCCTGACCCGCAGGTCTCTGGTGTCCTTCCCACCACTCGACACTGTCTGGGTTACAGCCCTGCGGTTCTTTAGCTAGGTCAGGAGGGGAAAGTCATTTAGCTTCAGCCGAGCAGTTTTGTAGCTATTAATGGGCCGCCTCCTTATTTTATCTCTTTTCCCGTCTCTTTCTTCTTAATCACTTGCTGCTCTTTTCTTTTTACCTTTCTACCGCTTTCTCCCGATTGGCTATACTTATGTATAATTATGCAATTACACATAAACTACACGGATGCTGAGTATGCTTTCAATTCTACAGTACAATTTTTTATGTGGAGTTACGCAATAAATTACATTTGCATTCAATTTACCTTCTGTATGAACAGCTTTGAGCCCAGACCTCAGACTTTATTCTGTTCAGTGGCCAAAAAAAATGGAAAAACTGAAATGGATTTTTTTTTTTTAATTATTTGTGAAACAAAACCATACATGCCACCATATATTTTCATAAAATTCAAAACATGAAAAAATATCTTCTAAATAATCGATAATAATAATAGATAACAATAATAATACAATTAGTAATAAAAAAATGATAAAATATATTTTCTACTAGGGTTTTTTGAATGAAAGTTTAGAATCTGCACGTTGGACAAAAATCCTTGTTTTAATGAGCGACAAGTTAGAAACAATTTACATAATACTAAATAAAAGTTAAAGTTCAAATTAAAATTAAAATTTTCAAATCATTAAATAATTTGTCACACACACACAATTTGTTGCTGGTTTTATTTGCTCAATTTTGACCCTAAAGAAAGAATATAATAACATTTGTATGCGTGGGTTAAAAACCTTCATCAGAATGTACTTTTCAATAACTACAGTCAATATGTGGACAGAATTACATGAGCACAGAGAGCAACAGTGGCAGACTGTTCAGACCAATGTATATATCATATATACCATAGCTCCAACTATGGTACCACACACCTGCCCTTCTTTACATTTATTTTATTAATGGTTATTATTCAGGTAATAAACAACTTAAAATAATGAATAAGCAGTTATCATTCATACAGATAAAAAACGAAATGAAAACTATTATATGTGATAAGGAAAAATGTTCGATAATGTATAATGTTCAATGGATCAGTAATCAGCCACTGTGAGGTTTATATCACTAAATTATTTATGTTTTATGTTTTTTAATGTGTTTATGATATTGATAATTAATGTGATGATGATAATTAATAACCATCACAGTGGTGGATCTCGACCATAACCGTCACTTTTCTTTTGCTTTCCATCTCGTGCTGGTTTTCTCCGTTCTCTCTCTCTCCGATCTTCCTTTTCTGTCTTGTCTCCTTCCCTTTTATCTATCACTCATTTTTTTCACCCTTTCCCCATCTGGCCCCTCTCACTCTCTTCATCCATTTCCCTTTCTCTCTTATTCAGGTGCATTGGTGGAGAACACGGAGCCTGTTGACCTCTAAGGAAGTTCCCGCTGAGAAGCAGTTTCTCACTCTCGCGGGGAACCACAGTCACACCATGGTTCCTGGGCTGAAGCCTTTCTCTGAGTATCGCCTCACCGTCAATGTCTTCAACAGGAGGGGCAATGGCCCCAGCAGCAGCCCACTCACCTTCACAACACCGCAGGGGGGCAAGTGCAGCAGTTGTGCATCACTTACATTCCATACAGGGCTTTCAGAAAAGGTTGCAAAGTTTTACTTAAGCTTTTTATGTGGATCACATGCTACTAAAAGTTGAGTAGCAGGCAAGTCACAGCCATTATCTCTGTATCTCTGTTGATAACAACAGCACAGCGTAGTTTGATGCAATTTTTTTTCACAAGGTTCTGTTAGTTTAAGTTCTAATCTTGGAGCTGATACCAAAGTTGTGTTTGGAAGTACAAGAGGAGATTTTTAACCACGATTTAAATATGATGATGTCAGGTTTTTTGCTGCAGGAAGTAGATGCAAGCGTTACGGAATACTGATAGTCAAACTGACACAGACAAACACTAGAACACAACACAAGAACAGGCAGAAACAAAACCAGAACTTACACAGCAGCATGAGTACAACACAGACCAGACATTAGAGCCAACACATGGGTTTTTATACAATAGCTTTAAATCTAATCCAAAACATAACGCTTAAGGCACAACCCATTTTGATGGGGGAAAGAACTTTACACCAGGACAAGGAGCAAAAGGTTGTCCTTACTCTCATAATTATTTAGAGTGTTTTGGGTGTAATGGGCATCAGAACTTTTAAAAGGCACAGGTGCATGAGTTATGGCAGATTGCTAATATAATGGTGGGTTTACCTGGCAAATCAGATTTGGTTTCGGCGAGGAAACAGACCTGCTTGTGCACAATGTGAAAATGCACAAGCACATCATTTAGGGGAGCGGCACTGTTCCACCTAAGTCTTTCGAGTGCCATTAGTGCATTTCAAGCACGTATCTGTGTCCACAAGCACAGTGCACCCACGTTACTAAAACATACTGCTTAAAAATTGTTTGACATTACTCCACTGACTTTAAATAGCAACACACCAATAATGAGCTCAGCTCATCCTTTAAACAGCACTACTGCAATGAGTGGGGAACATGCAAAATCATGTGCTAATTTGAAAACTTGCATAGAGTGGAAAAGAGGATTGCATTGGTATGAAACTTGTTAAACCACATTGTGTTTTCTGTTGGTGCAAAAAAAGAGGCTTTTGTAAATGTGTAAACTCCCAGACCTCTTAAAACGAACCAGAACATTGTGAAAATAATAAAAAAAACACTAAAAGACAATACAAATGTGTTATTTGTGTGTTATAAGCCACCCTGTAGATCTGCAGTGGCTCTCAGGGCTAAATTGGCAGTATCAGAAGTTGGAAGTTGATATTATTTTCTCTGATTCTTTGATCACGGCAGCTTATGTTGGTTCCAGCAAGGTTTTGGCATGTAAGTCAGCAGATTACTGAAGCCTGGGCCAGGGATTAAATGTGTGTTAATTGTGTGCAGCTCCTGAGAGACCTCCTATACTGAGAGCCACAAACCCTCAGGGCAACTCCGTCACTCTGGTGTGGGCTCCACCTCTTGAGGGCAATGGAATCCTCACAGGCTACCGACTGCAGTACCAGATAAGTATGTCAGCATGATTCCATTTCGGTTACATCACACACTTTTGCTGAATGTCTGCTCATTGTATAAGCAGTGATTATTAATTGTGCTAATGCCTAATCTGTCAAGCTCCATCGTCCTTGGCTTGTGTTGCTATGGGGGGGGGGGGGGGGGGGTAATAAATTACAACATTTCATAGGGATAAACCCGTTTAGCTGTCAAAAATGATTTGATCAGGCCTCACAGCCTTGAAATTTATGAACTGAAAGGAACCAAATGAATTATAGGCGGGCGATTGGTCTATAGCCGCAACTCTAGCAAAGTGACACAAATATGAGCCTTACAAAATATAGCACAAATCCAGTGTGACCCGATAAATTTGGTCTCTACGTGATATTTAATATGCTACATTGTCAAGCTGCTTTGTTGTTGCAACTAGGACGCAATGAATTTGTCATTATAAAAAAAAATCTTTAAATACATAACAGTTACAATATACAATATGCAAAAATGGCTCTGCATGTTTTATTGCAGTCAATGAAACATTGGATGTGGAGGAAACTCAGACAGTAAACATCAGCGGACCAGACACAACACAGTGGGTTCTGGATAACCTGAAAACAGGCAGCCAATACAAGTTCTATTTGAGTGCTTGCACGCCGGTGGCCTGTGGGCCAGCCATCAGTGAGGAAGGAGGCACTGTACACGCAGCACGTAAGTATATTATACAAGTCTATCTTTGCTCAGAAAAGCTATTAAAACCTGTCAATCTGATGGTGGTGTTTGTCTAGTGTTTTGTTAAATGACACATTGTTTTACGTCTGCTGGTCGTTTATCATCTTTTGTAGGCACTTACTCTCATGCTCCGCAGTTCATGTAGTATTAGACTTCCTTGTTGAATGTATTAGCCTGCTAATTGAATGTTTGTTCGTAAAGACACAATCCATGATGAGTCAACAACACCAGAAGCCACAATCAGTATGTATTATCTATGATATGTAGCTTGTTTTAGTAAGGTAGTTCATTAAAGGGCCCATATCCTACATTTTTTGCTTATTATTTTTAGCCTGAGGTCCAATAATGACATTTCTGTTATTTTTTAAATGGCCACATTCAACCCACTCTTTATCCCTTAGAAGTGAATTACAAGTGTATTAAGTCATTCAAAAATTTAACCTGGGCTAAAAACGTTTTGAGTGGGTGGGGCTAAACTGCTGCAGGCTTATATGAAGGATAAATGTGAATCCTTTAGTTTCTTGACATTATAAAAAATTACATTTAATTTTACATATATGGACCACTTGTTTTGGCACTTTTACAGTCTTTATGAACCACACTGACCTATTTAATAATAATAATAAAAAAACAACAAAGAAAACGATATGGGCTTTTTAAAAATAGCATGTTTTAACTTTATATCTAGATTCATCTGCTTGTGTGCTTTGCTTACACTGTCATTTGTTTTCCATTTCATGTAGAGTCTACAACTTTCTTTGTCACATCGACAGAGATGAGTATGTATCAGAATGCAGTAGTTAGAAGCTAATGACACCCATTTCTTACCACAGCAACCTACTAAAAAAGTTTTTCCATTTTTTCATTGATCTTTTATTTCTAAGACACACTGTAAGAGCATAAAGCATTACAGTAAGCTTATAAGATCTCTTCCTTATCCATTTTCTCTCAGTAGGTCAGCCGTTTTTCATTCCTTTTTAAAATTAAATGTGGGAAGTATATATTTAATCAATAATGAGCAGTTATGAAGTCTATTTAATATTCACTACTTTCCAGTTAAATGCTATTTAACCATGATCTATCCTCTTTCTAAGCTGATTATTCTACACCCCTGCTTGTGACCTCCCCTGAGATGAGTATGTACAAGCATCAGTGGTTAGGAGCTTTCTTTTAAAGCCTCAGTAAGGAATCTACACAGCACATAGGCTTGGTTTGGTTTAGCAGCAAAACAGAAATGATAAAAAACACTAAAATCCACCTACAGTGAAGACATTTATTATGTTCTTTGCTGGTAAAAATCAGGATTCCTGACTGGAGCTTTAAACCTGTGATGAAAAACACAATATTTTTGCAGTGGTACAGTGGTAGAGTTACTGTAGTGATGCAGCAGTAGTAAAGTTCCTGTAGTGACAACAGTAGAGGTTGTAGTAGCAGAGTATTAGTAGAATAGCAGACATGGGGCTGGGAAATGTACAGAGAAATGGAATTTAAGTGAAACTATGGGCACTGTGTCAAATTTCTATTCACTTACAAGTGTTTATATAAAGCCGAAATGTTGTAACTGATTGGAAAGAGAAAAATCTCCTGGCCCTAAATTTTCTTATATTTCCTTTCCCTATATATAATATAGGTTTGGGATTATGTATCAAAAACACTTTTTTAAACAACTATATTACTGTATCGTCTCTTTTACCTGTCACTTTAGAATGAAAAATGCTGCCACAGCCATTCGTGGCCAGTTGTCCAAATAAACACAGTTGGCTTTGCTTTTTCTGGGTGGGTAGGGTGGCCCTCCTTCTCTGCTACCAAGCATTGGCATCTGTTAGCAGACATAACAGATTGGGCTTTTTTGTGTCAGTGCCATAGAAGAATCACATTCCTACAGAAAATTTTAAGTGGATGGTTCTTGGCGCCATTTTTTTTGGTAAATAAGATGTACACAGAATCAATTTTCAGGTCAAAGAACTTTGGTCACCATTCCTATCCCTGGAGATCTCACTGTGGAGATCTAACTAACTTCCCACACCTGCTCGGGGTAATTCACTTCTTTGGAAGCCTCTAATTGGCTGGATCAGGTATAGTGTTAAGAAACAGGGCTGGGGCAGCATGTTAGGTGCAGTTTGGAATTAAACTCTCCGGGAGGTTTGGTGACCACTGGTCTGTACCAATCAAAGATTTCTCCTAGAAATGTATATTAAGCCAATAACCATGTAGGTATTTTTATTTCTAAGAAGCAGTAGTAGCTGGTAGTGGTAGTAGCAACTTGTAGTAATTGTTGTTGTATTAGTTACTCAAAGAGCTGGATCTGCCTTTCATACATAATTCAACAGGGAAGACCACATTGGCCAGTGATGTCTGAGGTAGCTGATGCTGTCTTTGCTTGAATTGCCTTCAAACGATGCTAAATCATTGTCCCCAAGCTCTATTTAAAGAGCAAACAAAAAAACACCAGTACGCTCAAAGCCACAGTCAGGAACTGGCAGACCCATATTTGGCACTGCAGCTTGCTTTGTTGGCTTTCATATAACAGCAGCACACCCACTAAAATACCCACTAATATTGTTGGCTGCTGACAGAAACACATTGTTTAAAGCTCATGCTCTCTGAAAAGAGGAGCCGCAGAAGCACAGTTGAGCCGTGACAAAACAAAGAGCTGTGCATGATGATTTGAGACTGATGGCTCATGGTTTCTTGAATCCGGATGACACACATGGATATTGCATTTTGGATGCTGACAACGAGATGTCAGTTCACCAAGCAACGTTAAGACGACTGACAAATCCTCCTCTACTGTAGCCTAACCTACTGTGATCTGCATGTTGTATGAAATCCTTTCTTTCTTGTCTTGCAGGGCAGCCTTTCTCTTTCACTTCATCCCATACTGTCATTGCTACTGACACTCCGGCCATTTCCACCATAGGTATCTACCATGGGGTTCCACTGTTTTCTCAGGGTTTATTGTTCTAAACCTCAGGTGTTTCACATGGTATCGGCAGCTTTCGCTTTGTTAAACAATCACTGTTGCACATCATTTTCTCTAGAACTGCATTTTCATCCTGTCTTCAGGGCTATGGGTATCTTAACCAAACTGTCTCGATGCCTGTCTGTCTCTTTTTCTTCTGTTCTCTCCTCCTTTTCAGCGCTGTTCAACATAAGCACCACTGTTAGCAAGAGCTTTGCAAAAATCAGCTGGACAGCAAGAGGAGGACAATCAGATTCTTCAGAAATCTTTGTCGCAATTATGGATCACCGTAAGAAGCTTGTGCTCTGCTTGATTCACTAACAAAGGACTGATGATAGCAGTGGCTTACAGATTAGGAAGACCTAGGCTTGGGCAAGATCAGATTAAGATAAGCATTAGGGGAATAAAGTTCTGAATGATTTCATTTAATTCTTCATTAAATAATATGCATTAAGGTGCATTAGGGCCTAGATGCTAAATTCTAAAATTGATGCAGTTGAGTCAATGTGAGGTCAATGCACCCTGATCCATTAATGCATTTAAGACCCTAATGACTTATTTATCATTGCCATATAACAGTCAGATCCTGAGTCGATAGTAACTACTGAAGTGTAGGAAATATCATTATTTCACCCCTGCACCTCATAATAACAGTAACATAAAAAATAACTCTTGGTTTGACAATTTCTGACTTTGATAAGACTTTACTGAAGGTTACGTTCATAAGGCTACATGTCACCTATATAACAACTTTCATAACAACTGAGCCTAAACCTTTGAAATTAAACCTACATGAATATTTACGTAGGTGTATCCCCACAAGAATCAGTTGTAATTACAGTTGCTGAGGTAAAATAGCATTATTACAACTGATGCTTTTGGAATAAACTTTTATAAGGGTTTATGTTTGTTTATGTCAATTATGAAATTAAACCTACATGAATATTTACGTAGGTGTATCCCCACAAGAATCAGTTGTAATTACAGTTGCTGAGGTAAA
>JBBPDA010000132.1:2255530-2275710 GCA_037974385.1 Arnoldichthys spilopterus | reverse complement strand
AGCCTTTTATTGTTTTTAATATTGATGATTTTGGCATACAGCTCATGAAAACCCAAAATCTCAAAAAATTTGCATATTTCATCCGACCAATAAAAGAAAAGTGTTTTTAACACAAAAAAAAAGTCAACCTTAATAATTAAAATAAAAATAATTATGTTCAGTTATGCACTCAATACTTGGTCGGGAATCAGTGCGGTGTGGCATGGAGCCAAAGACCCCATACTATAATGCTATATGTGCGTGCAAATGATGAGTGTGACCCACCTTTATGAAAGTTCATCCACAAAATGTAAATAATTCTATATATTCTATATATATCAATTATTGTTTTCCACAAAAGCCATTTACAGTCATATGCAAAAGATTTTGCAGCCCTTCTGAAATTGTGTTTTTTGTTTTTGCTTTAAATATTAAATACTGAGCACACATCCTCTACACAGGTACATTTTAATGCACAAATACTATTCATTTAACATACAAAACATCAAATGTGGTCTATGCAAAAGTAATGGCACATTTGATCTTACATGATTTATTTGATTCTGTGTGTGAAATTACACATAAATAGAAACTGTGCACTGAAAATAGCAGAGAACTATCATTAACTTACACTTAGAATACCAATGTGAGGTGTGTGTGTGTGTGTGTATTTGATGACATTAGAGTAAAACCTATTAATGTTAGAGAAGCTTTTGAGTGGCACGTGGTGATTTGCCAAGATAATGCTAATGTGAAACAGGAGTGAGGGCAGAAAGATCTGCTGACCAAACACATATGACCCCATCGTGGATTTTTCTCTCCGAGGAGATGCAGTCGATAGGCCACTGACACAAATCAGAGTGGTAGGAGAGAGCAAAAAATGGATTTGTGATGCCAGCCATGAGAGTAAGTGGCTGCAAGGTCCAATCTATTCCTATTAAACTGCATACAATAAGAAACATATAAACAAAGCTAATTATACCATCTGGGTTCTTTTTGTGAACTAAGGCAGCATTAATCATGTTGACAGCTGTAGTTCAGTTACTTTTCCCCTGCTGGCTTGCTCAGAGATAAAAATGGATGTACTTAGGGAATATGTGGTCAGGGATGTGTGGATATATGAAGGTATTGCACTTTATAGTTTCCCTACCAATTTGCCTGTTATTTTATAAACACAAGTACAAACAGGAAACAAGAAGTGTTAGAACTTAAATGGTGAAAAACTGAAAAATGATTTTTTTCTGATTTCTAAAAAAAAGAGAGTTAATGTAGCACATAAACACTGTTAATGTTTCATTACCTACCATTTCCTAGTCCATATGATCTATATATGGAAAGAAACAGCCCGTTTCAATACCCACCATTCACTTCCCAGTCCATATGATCTATATATGGAAAGAAACAGCCCGTTTCAATACCCACCATTCACTTCCCAGTCCATATGATCCATATATGGGAAAAAACAGCCGATGTCAATATTTACCAATCACTTCCCAGTTCATATGGTCCATATACAGAAAGAAACCACCAGTTTCAATACCCACAATTCATTTTCCAGTCCACATGATGCATATAAGTATATATGCATATAAGTATAAATAAGATGCAAATCATTTTTGGATGCCACCAAAATCTCGGTGGGGCCTTTAGAGAGTTGCCACTGTAACCTGAATGTTCAGTTGACAATTGACATGTATCTGTCTAGCAGTTTAGGTTGAAGTTATAAGAAGTGTTTCAGTTTAGGTTGTTTTTTTATATGAGACACAATCAGCCAATCAGAACAGAGTTCATTCTTAAAGACAGAGTGACATAAGCGGCCTGTTCAATTCTATGGGATACAGAGATGTAAGAAAATAATTTACTGTTAACTGTTTTGATACATAAACCCAGAAAAATGTTATAAGCAGACCTCGGGGGAAGAAAACATTGCATGTGGCTGAATCGCTACCTTTTTAGCCTAACAACTGGTGTCATCCTATATATGCCTGTTTTTACCCTACAAATCAATGTGCAGACATTCTAACAGATCATGACCCTACTTCCACTATTGTCCTTAGCTGATAATTATTGTCCTCACTGTTCAACGCTGACAGGACCTTAAGTAGCAGACCATGCTGGCCAGCATGTGTTGATTATTAACTGTTATAAGTCCAGTGGGTCCGCTTGTTTATGTGATAAAATGATATTTTAACAGTAATAGGGCATCCAGATCACACACGCGAGTGCTATATTAGCCAGAGCTCACAGCACATACGGGACGGTTCCAGGCGCTGAGTTATATAACACACAAACTGTTTCTTCAAGTAACTTTTTGTTCAGTAATTCAACTTCTCGCCAAAGCAGCATAACAAATGAACCCCATTGTCCTCATTATGTCATTTCTGACATTTGTGAGCTCTTTTGACATTTTTTTTTATGTTGCCTTTTTATCGTGGGCTCCTCCATGCGTACCACCCATGGGGGGGTGGATCATTTGGGCTCGTCACTATCAAAGCTTACTGTCAGTGCCTTCTGACACACATCAAAGGAGTTCCCCCACGCTCCTTCAGAATGTAGGGGAACTCGGCTGCAGTGTCAGACTGCAATGGGCTCTTCTATTCACATACAGCACTGAGCACATTAAATACTGGATGATTGTCTTTCTAATTCTTCGGCCTGTTGCGCACAAGCACAATGCATGAGAGATCGAAGCTGAATGGATAGACAGCAGGCAGTTTTGGGAACCACATAATAGAAACCGCATCCGCACATCTAAACAGGAAGGTTCTTGGCTTGAATGTGCGGTTCTAGGAAAATTCTTTAAACAATGTGTACAATAGTGGTAGTTAATATTATATGGAGGTGCTTTCAACTTTAAAAAGGATCTTTACAGCTGCGCTAACTTTACGGAAATCCATTTAAAGGTGCTTTAAGGAACCAAAAGTGGTTCCTCTGTGGCATCTCTAAACAGGTTCCAGTACATGCTTTAGGTCATTATCTCATTGCATAGTCACCTGCACACCCTGAACATCATATAATGAGTGGAGTTTTTGCACAATGATTGTAACTTATGAGCAAATGGGTCCTAGTTACATCTGCATTGGTGATTCAGTGGTAGAATTCTTGCCTGCCATGCATTGGCCTGGGTTTGATTCTTGACCAATGCAATCAGAAGTTAGTGGTTTAGTGGTTAGGACATTGCCCTTGGGACCTGAAGGTCGCAGGTTCAAGTCCCGGTCTGGGTACCACTGAGGTTCTCTTGAGCAGGGTACCCTCCCACTACACTGCTCCACGGGCACTGCTAATAGCTGCCCACTGCTCCACGGATGGACGTGTAATGGGTTAAATGCAGAGGTCACATTTCGTTGTGGTGCTTGAGTGTGTTCACAATGACAAATATTCACTTGTACTTAGGTTGCACCAGCAGGAAGCGCAATGTGGATTTTTTTTTTTTTTTCAATTTTAATAACAGCGCATTTCTCTATTTCATGCCAAGCGTTCTTCTTAAAGGAGTGGTGTTTTTTAAATGAGAAGATGCTGGGCATATGGATTTGGATGCGCTGATAAATGTTAATTGCAGTTTTAGCTTTGTGTTAGGTCATCAAAATAGAGGCCTAGTGTCTTCTTCTCACTGAATGTCGTGTGGTTGTTTTTTTACTAATCATTTACTACTAAAACATTAATTTATTAATTAGGATTTCTGCCCAGTTTCTCCACAAACACTCTAGAATGTGCCTCATCTGAGACACGTAAACCTCAACTTGCTTAGAGGAGAAATTTACCTACCATTTTTATCATTAGGAGTGATGGGGAAGAGGGACCCTACTCTCCAAATATCTCCTTAGTTCCCTTTTGGTGGCTACCGCACACCTGGAACACTCCAGAATACCTGCCGTTTTAGAGACGCTCTGACTGTTGTGTGGCCATTACATTAAGATCCTAGTCAGAGTGGCTCAGATCCTTACACTTGCTCATTCTTCATGGTTCCAGCACATTAACTTCAAGAACTCATTTTCACTTGCTGCCTAATGTATCTAACCCCCTCCACACGTCCCATTGTAACAAGATAATGAGATAATCAATGATTTTAAGGTCACCTGGTTTTAGTGGTTTTAATTTTATAGCTAATGTGTGTGTGGGTGTGTGTGTGTGTGTGTGTGTGTACGCATTAGTAGTGCTTTCTTGATAAAACAATTAAGCAGTGAGATCTCAATAATCTGTTGTATAAAATTGTTTCTCTGTGTGCAAATTTAAGTACTTAACATCTCATTTGCATATCTAAATATAATCTTTTAGAAAGCTTCCAATTAAAAAAAATTGTTTTAAAGAATATCAGCAATCAGCTGGCAAAGATTCATCATCAAATCTGTTTATTCATTTATTTTTTAAATGACCCTATTCGTCTGTAGTGTCTTGCCGTCATTGATTTCTTGCCTATCTTTGTTAAATACGGTTGCTGGAACACCATAATCCTCGAATCTCGTCTTCCAGATGGTTTGTGAATGCCGATCAATCTTTCTGTTTGGCCACGAGATGATACAGGCAGCTTGGATCGCAGTAGGCCTTGGCAGAGGCGCGGTGTCAAACCAAGAGAATAGAAGGTCACGAACGATACGCGCATGACAGCGTATCTCCAGGTGGTCCATGCGATTTCATTTCATGACAAACAACTGACATGTTGAAACACCTGACAGCCAGCCCGTCTGAGTTGACAGCACAACCAACCATGTGGCTTGAATCTGGAGGAGCCAATACATCAAACATGATGTCAGAAACAACGGAAACACACAAACAAACAAACAAAAGCTTCATTCTCACCGCCAAGTTGAGCAAAATGGCTATTGTTCAAGAGGATAGTGGAATATTAATTATGTCTCCTCGATAGAACTGAACGTCATAATGTAATCTCTTGGGAGCGGGAGCTCTGAAACATTAGTCCCCACTAAAGAGGTCTACAGGAGGCTATTCCATAAGTACAGCTTTTATTTAATGAATACTTAAGCCTTCACAGACAATCTGACTACATGCTTCTAATAGCAGTGGGATTAATATTTTATGCACGTTCCCGACCTAAGTACTTTAGACTTTGTAATTTCCGTTTAGAAAAGAATGAACTGCACACAAAGAAGCCTTAAATGTTTTGAGTTGAGTGCATGTATCATTTCCTGTCTCTAATGGTTTAGACAGTGTTGTGTTTTTCTTTCTTTCTCTCATTGAGCTCACAAGAGTCTACAGCATTTTAGCTGATTGCCGTTTCTTAACTTTTCCCTGGGCTGTGATTTCTTTTCAGGGACGGTCAACAATTAGGCTTATTAAAAATGTGCCTCAAAAATGTTTCTAGTGAAAACAGAAAGTGAGCAAACAATGTATCTTTTATGACTGAAATGGAGTCACGTCGGTGCTTTATTAAAATTTTTTTTTTTTTTTTTTTTTTTACAATCATGTTCAATTTGATTTACTGACCTGGCATGGTAACCCTCCTAAAGTGGGTCAGGATACCCTCGCATTAGTGTCATATTGAATAGCGGATTGACAGGCTTGCTGATTTGTTAAAAAGAGCCTTTTAAAGAGCCAAGGAGAGATACAGGTCAAATCTGGCCCCTTTGTAGGCAAGGCATGCTGTGCATTTCCATGAAAAGAGATTAGCCCAAGGGTGTCTGGACCCAAAGGTAGAGGCCTCAAATGAAGGGCCTCTGTCAGGCCATGTCCAGGAAATAAATAATACCACTTATGACAGTCAATGAAGCATGGCTTCAAAAGAGAGGAAATGTCATTTGGTCCCCTGGAGCAAAAGGGAGAAAAAAGATGATGGAGACTATTTCAAGATATAGAGGTAGGCGATAACAATAAAAAAGCACACTGTGTATCTGGATGGTATTCAGAGACAATAAATATTATGCATCACAGTGAAAGATTTCCTTTCATTGTGAACACAGCACAGCACATAGTGCACCATTGCATTTGACCCATCTGTGTGAAGTGAAAGTGAACACACTCAAGCACTATGATGAAATATACCTCAGTAGCGCCCAGGCTGGGACTTGAACCTGTGATCGTCAGCTCTTAAAGACAATGTCTTACCCACTAGGCCACCACTGCCCAGGATGTGACCGCTGCATTAAACCCATCCATGTAGGAGCAGTGGGCAGATAACGTGGGCAGTGCCCAGGGAGCAGGGCTTGGGGACGGTTCCTTGCTAACAGGCACCTCACCATTCTGGGATTTAAACCACCGACCTTCTGATCACAGGAGAAAATCCCTAAGCATTACACCACCACTTCCCCCTGGGAGGGTGGGAGTGTAGGAGCAGTTGACAGCTTGACCTTGCTCACAGGTACCTAAGTGGTACCTTTACCAGTCTGAGTCTCCTTCCTCTATATATGAGCTGTAACCATTACGCCACCACTGCCCTAGTTCTGTACACACAGAGGTTTCTTTTGATACAATCACAGGATGTGATATCCACATATTCAGATATTCAGACAGCCCTAGTTAGTGAATTCAGCTACTTTAAGCTGTCACAGGTGTTCAACTGCACACATACAGCTTGTACAATATCCATAGAAAAACACTAGAAACAGTAGAACAGGGTGCCCAACAACACCATGCCCAATGTCAGTCATCTGCTAGAAGGTATAAAGCTCACTAGAATGTGATAGGAGTGAAACTGCATTCTCTGGAGTAAGGAAGTGCTGTGCCAAAACTTTTAGGATGACTTGGAGGGATGTTTGTGATCCAGAACTAATCATCCAACATCAGTATCTGACCTCAGTAATGCTCTTACAGCTGAATGCAGTCACATTATCACAACAATGTTTGAGCATCCAGTGTAAAGCGTTCTCAGAAGAATAGAGGTTGTTGCTGCAGCAAAAGGGGGAACAAGTCTTTATAGAAGCCATTGATTTCAGAATTCTATCCAGATTTTAGATGTGAAGTACATGTCTTTTATTTAGGCTATACTGTATATCTCTGCTGTTGGAGCAAGTGGTGGCCTAGTGGTTAGGACAAAATAGAGAGAAATGTTTCAAAATGCGTATTTATATTTTAACATCTTAAAACCCTAACTACAGTGGAGGCCTAGTGGTTAGAACATTTCTCTTGTGAACCAAGGATCACAGGTTCAAATCCTGGCCTGGGCACCACTGAGGTACCTTTGAGTTCCCACTACACTGCTCCCCAGGCACTGTTGTTAGCTGCTCACTTGAGCACATGTGATGGATTAAATGCAGAGGTCACATTTTGTTTTTGGTGCTTGAGTGTGTTCACAATGACAAAATAGTCCATTTAAATATTTTAAGATGTTATACCTCTAAAACAGTAACTCTACAGTAGATGGAAAAAGCATTCCTTTCAATGTAAGTTAAGGTAAAAAGATTTTAAGTAATTTTGTTCTGGTCGCTTTGTCATAAGATTTTTCCACAGTATAAGTGACAGCTGAAAAAGCAAAAATGAAGGTATGTATGATATGTTCCCACCGATATAAAATAGGCTACAAATCTAATCTTGGCTCTTAATTTTTTTTAAGCTTTTAACACTGAAAACACCAAGCACCACGAGGAAACTCGTTTGGAATCTTCCCCACATTGCTCTCCATTAGCCCACCCACAAGCCAGCATAAGCCCGCCCACAAGCCAAAGGGTTTTTAAGGGCAGTGCCAGGGAAGAACCCCTGATGTTTCCTGTAGGACCAATGTTCTGCGAGTTTACATTCAGTATATTGACTCAAATTGTTTTCACAATATCACAACATCATGATCTTTTTAGAAGAAGAAGTTGGTAAGTTGGTAATGCTGAAGACCCTGAAGTTCAATGACTCAGTGATTTTTCTTTGCCTCCATGCTGATAATCATACTGAGATTAAGGGCATGCGTTGCTCCCAGGACTGATAAGTCTACAAATTGCCTCACATCAGCTTTCATTTTCACATAATACATCTTAACAGCTAGACCTCTCCTTTCTTCACCCATATGTCCCCAAGGACCTCCGTTTCTACACATCTATAAGAGAAGCTTTGATAAAACATCACTCTCCAGTGAAACCGAATGTCCGTACCATTCATGCTCATCTCGAATAAAGAAATGAAAAAAGTTCAGTCTCTGAGTGCTGGAGAATCAGAAGTTAATGCTGCACATTCTGTATTCATGTGCTCCTCGAAATGTCTGAATCATAGCTTTTCTATCCAGCAGTAGGAAATAAAGACAGCAAAACGTATCATAAGGATATACTTCAGAGTGGTACAGCCCTTCTCAGCGAATGACTCATGCTGTCTTCAGCAGGAAAAAAGTGATAGAAAGAAGAAAGACTTTCCTCGGTGCCATTGCTCAGAAGTTCACCATTAAACTCACATGAAAGTGGAATAAAGTTGCAAGTACTCTCATTCAAATAGTGGGTTACATAACCAGACAAGGGAAAGCAAACCCATTACATGTACTAAAATAATACATTTGCTTCACATTAATCTGGGATTAGACTTCACTCAATTTTGGATTTATGTAAGTGACTATATCCATGGTGATGTCACCAGCATGGAAGAGAATCATGTAAATGAGATGGCTAGAGGACTCTGCTTTTCTCTAAAGACAGCTGCCAGGCCTTTGCGTCATATTAATACCGTAAAAAAAGTTGTTTTAAAGTTTATGGTAAGGTACTGACCGCAGAAGACGTGTGTACAACTGATATAGCTATAGCGCAACATTTAAAACGTGTTCTAACTTTAGCACCATGTTACTGCTGAATATAATAAGGTCACAGGTTCAAGTCACCACTGAGGTACCCTTAAACAAGGTACCGCCCCGCCACACTGCTCCCCAGCTGCTGTTGATAGCTGCCTGCTGCTCCACGTGTGCATGTGCGATGGGTTAAATGCAGAGGTCACATTTCTTTGTGGTGCTTGAGTGTGTTCACAATAATACATTTTCACTTATTCTGTGCTGTTTAATCATCTGTTTTTTAATTTATTTATTCTTCCTTGTTTAAAAAGCCTAAGAGATGTGTATTTCATGGGAGATGCGTCAAAATGTAGTAAACTCGTTCATTCATAACTGCTTAATGGCACATAAAACAATTTCTTAATGGATGATTATAAACTGGATTTTTACTGGTTCAGACAAACTGACTTATAATAATGCTCATTATTACAATGCTGTTCTAACAAAACCTCATATCTATAACAGTGTCTGGGAAAACGCCTTTGTATTGATGTATCTGAGAGGTCACAGAGAGTCACAAGGCAATGTAATCTCATACATTCATTCTCTGCTCCCTGGCTCACCAGCTAATGCCACTAGGCTCATGTAAAAGCTAGATAGCTAACATTAATGCAAGTCAGCTTTTTTACTGCAATTGTGTAAACATTTCTAAATGTCTTTAAATCATAATTACATCTGACAGTATTTCTTAATCAATATATATATATAAAACTTTGTCAGATTTTGTTGTGGTGCGCTTTGCATGATGGGGTGTGTTCACAATGACAAATAGTCACTTTTACTTTCAAAAAGTCACTTCCATTATAAAAAGTAGTTTACAACAAGGGGAGCTTATTGCCACAAGCTTGGCTATGGTATTAGTTACAGCAGTTGGAATCAAAGATCATTCTCTTGTATATACACAGGATAATGACATTATCCACTATGCTATCTAACAATTTTACCTCCAACATTCACCTCTTGGTATTTTCCACTCAGAGGAAAAAGGTCTTCTGTCTGACCCTTAGTGCCACAGTAATGTTCTTGTAATGTTCTTTGCATTTACAATAGCTGTTGACTTTGAAGAGTGGGTGAATGTGCCATCAGTGAAACCATGCTGGATAGTTAGAACGGTCAGAGTGGATCTTTGCACTTGCTAATCTTGACCAGAGTGTGATAAGCGTTCAGCTGGGTTAACAGCTGAGGAGAACAAATGCTGTTCTCTGCAACGTACAATCAGCAAGTCCATAAAATACAGTAATAATGACAATAAAACACTTTTAGTGTAGTACAGATGTGTAAAATGCAGGACACTTTCAGCCCATCAAGTGTTCTGTAAAACTCTGGCAAAACTCTGCAAAACCATGTCTGAGATAAGTCATGTGTGTTAGTGCATGGGAGCAGGTTTGGGTTTCAGGTTTAGTAATCAGACATTTGGTTGGACTTCAGTTTCTGTTGCCCAGTAGGCCTTCTTCACTTAAACTATGTCGTTAAATCAGGCCTTGTTCCACAATGAACTGAGATGAGTGTTGTACCACTAGCAATGATACAATTATACAAATCGGTTAATGCTGTCAAAATTTTGGGGATGCATAAAATATTTAACATATTTGTAGTTAAATAACATATTTAACATTACAGTGCAAAAAGAACTGTAAAAAATGGTATAAAGTCAAAATGTTTTTTAACTATAAGGGTCTGTTTTCTCAGTAATTGTAAAAATCTGTCATTAAATTTCATTTGAAAGTTTGCCTCCAACTGTAAATCAGCAGTTTTTAATGTGTTGTAACATAAAATCAATTTACTAACTTGCTTTTGAACATCAAACAAATATATAAAACAATAGTTTATGCTGTAATTATATTATATATAAATTATTGTTATTCTGACATATGGTATCTGACCAAATAAAGGAAATGTCTGTAAAATAACAACGATAATTTAAAAAAAATTTTAACAACAGAAGTGTTATAATGAAGCATAATTTACATGCATTTAGACTTTTTAGTTGAGTGTTTACAATAGAATTTTACAGTATGTTGGTGGTGGCAACATCATATTACAGTATAGTTTAATGAAACAATGCAACTTTATCTACACAGTAATGCACTGTAAACACCGACTGCATTCTTCACACATACATAAAACGGCATTTTTAACCATGCTGCCCCAATTATTTGAGTTAATCCAGCTTCTGATAGTAAGTAAGCATAATACAGATCTGTGTTTCATTTTAACATTCTAGAGTATTCTAGTCCATTTTTTTCCAACATAAAACCTATTTGTGTAACATTTTCCTAAAACGTTATATCTTGGATACTCGAAGAAAAAAAGCCTCAATCCACTCCATTGAACATGCACGTTCATAATAGCATGTGGAAGATGTATAGCATCCTGTTGCAGCGCCACATTTGCATTTTAATTAGCAGGCATGTTTCCCATTATCTATGACACTGCCAGTCCAGGGGATTATCAGCTGCGCGTAGCATCCTAGATGGCAGACTCTGCTGATAGAGTCATTCTAAGTCTCTGGGCATCCTGTGGGTTGAAGACTAAGTGCAACGTGACAGAGTTGGAGTATCCAGCAGAGTCGTCCTGCATTAATCCATACTGAGCCCATTACCCCGCCTCTGTGGGCTCACAGGGGACCCATGGAGGAACGGCCCAAACGAGCAGGGCGAGGAATGGCCTAATTAGATCCGCCTTCTGCTGCGGCAACTACCTTGTCATCAGCGCAGGCCACCAGTCTCTGCTATTATGAATAATTTTCAGAGATGGGCTCCCGTGCTCTATCCTGTAATCACATTATGCGATGACCCTGTTTTTTTTTTTTTGGTGTGCGAATGAAACTTTTCACCATTCAGAACAAGAAAAATGGGCCGGATCGGTGGGTTTCCGATGATGGATTCCGGTTTTCTTCTACTTTTCTTTGCATTTGAATGCAACTCTGTGACTGTTTATGGCCGGGATGGTAAATATATTCTATCTTGTAGGCTACATGATCTACCTTTGATTAAATATTGATTGCCCCACGTTTTAGAGCCCGGATGAAAAATGCTGTCATATTACTGCAGTGAGACTGGGCGGCCCTGGCTGACCTGAGCCAGACTCTCTGGACATCTCCTGTAAATCTCTCTCCTTCTCTCTCTCTCTCTCTCTCTCTCTCACACACACACACACAAACACTGCTCAGAGCAGAGCCACAGGTTCATATAAGGTACAGAACCTCCTTAGAGGGAAAAAGAAATGAATATAAGTGCACACTTTCTGAAATTGGAGCCTTTTCAGCACACCACCCAGAATCCACATCTGTATGTAGTGTTCATAAAAACAAATCCGCTATTGCAATATGTGAGGCAGGAGAGAAGAGCGAATAAAATCAAATCATGTGATCACCAAGCCCAGGATGCTCCACCAGACCATATTGGGCTGTGCTGACTAACAGTGAAACAGCTTTCTGAGTTTATTGCGTCTGTTCCGCTTTGTTTTCTCTGTTCTCTTGTTTACTTTTCTGATCCGCATCACAAGCAGAACACTGTCAGTTCGGTTTGAAATTTTTTGCAATTCTTTGTAACTTTCATCCCAACCGCATCTGCTTGGAGCCTCTGCCCTTTTCAGGGTGGACTTGCTTCAGCTGTTTTGAATTAGGAAGAGCCCCATTTGTTCGCTGCAGGATTCGCTTTAATTCGATCTCAGACTGTCAAATAAGTGGCAGATGGCGACCTCAGTTGGAGAGAGGGTCTAAAATTTAATTTCTGTGCCATCTATAATCCCCTCCCTCTCCATCTCCCTCTTTCTTTCCCCCTCTCACTCTCCTGCCTTTATACTCTGCTAGTCAAATTCAGCTCCTGTATACAACGTCAAGGACAAATCCTGCATGTCTCTTTTGCACAAGCAGCCAGGCAGACAGTTTTTTGTGTAATAGCTTTAATAATCCTATAGTGTGTAAAGAATATATACAATGTCTTATAAGCAAGATTCAAAATTACCAACAGCACAGTTAAATACCTGAAGGTCAACAGGATACGCAGCCAGTTCATTAGAGCTGTGCATTCAAACTTACACAGTTATGTGTCCTTCAGTCAGTACCTAGGGGCAGCATGGTGGTGCAGTGATTAGGGCTGTAACTTTGCAGCAAGAAGCTCCTTGGTTCGATCCCTGGGTCAGCTACGGGTGCCTTGAGTTTGCAAGCTCTTCCGTGTTTGAGTGAATTTTCTTCCAGGTGATTTGGTTTCTCACAGTAGTTCCTCCCACTGTCCAAAGGCTGCAGTAGGTTGTTTGGATCCTTAAAATTGCCTGTAAGTGTGTGTGTAAACGATTGTCTGTCCATGTGTTGCCCTCCTGTCCGGGATGAACCCCGCCTTAGGGCCTTAGTCAGCTAGGACTGGTTCCCGCTTCCCCGTGACCCAAAATGACAGAAGCGGTTCAGAAAATGGATGGATGGTTACCTCCAAAACATATGGAGGTAAGACACAAAATACATTGAACAATGTATTTTTGTAAATCATCTCTGATTTAAGTGGACTTTAAAAAATAACTGCTTGGAAGGAACAGCAGTGGTATAAAGATTCCAAACAAGAGCAAGGTAAGCAATAACATACTCTACACACTAGGATTTTAGCCAGAGCTTTTTAGAAAAAGTGTGGTCCATGCTACCAAACATGATGAAACTCAGGGTTGCTTTTCAAAAAACGTAGAATGCCATTGACTACATTGTGGAGTCTGAAGATTCCTTTTTGTGTTGACATCAGTAAAGATAAAACTATGATTTTAGTTATTTAAAAAAGATATAACATATGATCTACCAGTTTAGCAGCTAATTTAAAATACTGGCTTATCATTAATTACCTACTAGCTATAAAGAATTCATAGATTATAAGCAGTTCTCTAGGAGATTGGTGAAACTCAGTAGTTCCTGTTTAATGACTCTAACCATTTCTTCACTGTTTCCTGTTGAGTAATTAAGCAGACCTTCTTGGTAGTAAATGGGTTTAGGCGTTAATGCCACACTTTCCTAGACCATTAAACAGTGTTATAAACTGTTACCTGGGTCATAAATCCTGTTTACATTGCCTTTTTAAAAACCTTTTTCAGTTTCTGTCTTAAACAAATTTCCCACTTGTGGGACTAATAATCTTAAACAGTTGTTTTTGCGTTACTGTGCCATTAAAGCTGGTATATGTAAATGATTTAATTTCTGATTGGCCACCCTGTATTTTGAGATATGGAAATGGGTTTTTATGGCATCACAAAAGCAGTGATTTCCAACCAGTTTTCTTACTTTATTGTATGTTATATGGCCTATATAAATTGGGGAGTTAATTGAGCATTTTAAAAGTTTAGCAGTGTTCACACACTACATTAAACACACATATAAAAAAGTGGAACATTTTGTTTTCTGTGATAACTGAAACATCCACATTTACTGTGTGGGGAATGTTAACGTGTGCAATACACATTCATCAGCGTCTTAGATGCGTAAACTGATAAGACACTGGTACATGCCACTAGAAGCTAGGCAACAATGAAACTAGCTAGCTGATATTTATATCATTACAAATTCCATCAATTTTCATATTTTATCATTAAATTCCATCAGAAATCTGGACTGAACCTTTACCAAGTAAATGACTTCAGCATTTTTGGCATTGCCCAGCTATTACAACTGAGTGTGTAAAAGTAAACTTCATGATTTCCCCAGTTTAGCCTCTGAGCTTTGATGGATGACAGCTGATCGACTTTTCTACACCTGAATAGCTTGATCACTTCGGTGCAAATGGCGTTAACCACTTATATTTGGGAAGGCATTCTGTTTGATTAAAATAGACCTACCATGTAATGTATTCTCCAGGGTAATTAGTTTCACACTGTAATTAATGTGCTTGTGCAGACTGCGAGATTTAATCACCCTCATATGAGCGTCTCTGGCAAAAGGTTGATAATGACACATTGTAAGGTATTAATTAGCAAGGATATGGCAAGTGTCAGACACTTGATATGAATTATACTCTCCTGTGATGAAAGTATTTGACTAAAGTTTGTGTTATCTGATGTCTTGTGGCACTAAATTGAGTAGTTTCAATTCATGGGATGATTCATGTCTGTTAATGGTTTATGTATAGTAATTTGCCATTTAGCTTTATTATGAAAACTTGGTCTTGTTTCAGTTTTAAATTCGTTGACAGGACATTGTTTCAAAGGTGGAGTCATCACAGTGTAGCCTGGGGCTTATAAAGTGTGATCATGGTTTGCAAGCTCTGAATCTGTTAAAAATTCATGCAGAATTCTTTTACATACGCTTTAGTGCAATGTTTTAGTACTAGGTCCTGTTTCAGCTGATTCAAGATTCAAGTGGTTTATTTGTCACATACATAGTTACACAAGTATAACATGTAGTGAAATGTACCCTGATCATTCCTGAGACTGCATTTTTTTAAATAATAAAGTTAAAAAGGAATTAAGAAGCTAAATTTAAGTAAAAAATTATTACAAAAGTTATAAAATGTATAATAATAAATAGGAAACTAACACTAAACAATAAACCTAACAATATACAGTATAAACAGTTTAAACAGTAAATACACACCCTTAACAATATATACAGACCAAATCAATTTGAGTTTACAGATTAGTAATTTACATGGTACACAAGTAATTGATTTAAATGCCAGAGTATACAGAATATATAAAGTGCAGATAAGCCAGGTGTGCAAATAGCAGAGTGCGAATAGATCAGGAGTGCAAATGGAAATGTGCAGATAGATCAGGTCAATTTTGAAAGCAGTGCAATGCAGTGGTTGAGTTTGGTACCGGATTAAAGTACAGTGGTGGAGTGAGGTGTATAGTCCAGGTAAGACCTACGGAATGTGAGGCATTTCCTGGTTTAAGACTCTTATGACCTGTGGGTAGAAACTCCTTTTGAGTCTCTCTGTTTTGGTCATAAGGCTACAAAAAAGCCTACGTTCAGTAGGCGGGAACAGACAGTTACCGGGGTGGGACGAGTCCTTGATGATTTTGACAGCTCTGGTCTTTAATATAGCCTTCGAGGGTAAAATGTCTGAATCTTTCACTGAGCTCCCTAAGCAACACAAACATAGAAACACCAAAAATTGGCTAACAATTAAAAAAAAGGGCTCTACTTAAATGTACAATGAAATGCATGGAAACAGCACAGTTGATGTGTTAAAATTATTTCGAGTGAACAGACACCAAAGTAGAACTTTTTGGTTGAACAATAAATACCTTTAGCTTCAGTGAATAGTGAAGTATGGTGGAGGAAGTATCATGTCTTGGGGGAATTTTCATCAGCAAAGACAATATCTTGTGAAATTGAAGTCTGGGTAAAAGAAGTTCACCTTTCAATTGCAACAACCAATTAGAAGCTGGGATATAGTGCAATCTATCAATATATTCCAAAATCGAAATGTACTTTCAATCTGTTAAATTGTTAAAATAAATCGTTCCTAGAGCAAGACCCATAGAGAATTGAATTTGCAGTCGACAAAGTTCATGAAACTAACATGAACACCCTGCTCATATCTTTGCCTTTGGGACCTGAAGGTTCCAGCATTGAGGGTTCAGTGGTAAAATTCTCACCTGCCATGCAGTGGCCTGGGATCGATTCCTGACCAATGCATGGCAGAAGTTAGTGGTCTAATGGTTAGGACATTGTCTTTTGGACCTGAAGGTTGAAGGTTCAAGTCTTGGCCATGAGCAAGGTACCATCCCACCACACTGCTCCCCGGGTGCTGTTGATACCTGCCTGTTGTTCCACGTGTGGGTGTGTGATGGGTTAATTGCACAATTCGTTGTGGTGCTTGAGTGTGTTCACAATAACAAATAGTCACTTTCAAGATTCAAGACCTGGTTGCCTTAAAGTTAAACATACAGGATTAACCTCAAAAGAAAAAGGTCATGAAACCTATTATTAATATGTAGTGACTGATGACATATGAAGCCATTATATTTCAGTGTTCACTGCTGTTAAATAGTAGCACTAATGTCTCCTCTTCACTGACTCTGGACTGCTCATTGGCTGTCCTTCTCCACCAGTCTCCTCCTCTCTGATCATTTTCTTTTCTTAAATTAACAGCTACATTCAAGTAGAAATGGTACTAACACTTTTTGTAAAGTCTAACACAGTGCCCATGCCAGGGGGACACCAAACCAGCCTACTGAGCCTCATTAGGGCACCTCAAGAATTTTAACACATGAACTTTTAACTTGCACACTCTCAAACAATGGTTCCACATGTGTGAGTGACGAGCTCTGCATTTAGGATTCCTTTCTTTTTTGTTGATCTTCTGACCATGAAGAAATGTCTGTGCACAAGCCTGATAAGGCTAGAGCAGGGGTCATCAGTCTTATCCACAAAGGGCTGGTGTGGCTGTAGGTTTTCATCCTAATCAAGCAGAAGCTCAGTGAGTCCCACTTGTTTAATCAGTAGGTCTCAGAGTTTTTCGCAGGTTTTCAGAGAGTTTGAGTTATATGAGGTGTGCTACTGCTTGGTAGAAATGAAATACTGCATTTACGTCCAACCTTTGTGGATAAGATTGGTGACCCCTGGGCTTGAGCTTATGGGTATGAAATAATAACGGAATTTATTGGATTTAAAAGTTAGAAGTAAATCATGATAATCTAGAAAATGCTGATAACTTTGAAGTGGCTGAATGATTTTCGTGTGCATGTGTAATGGGTTAAATGCAGAGGTCACATTTTGGTGTGGTGCATGAGCGTGTTCACAATGACTTATCAAAACCTCTTAAATCATACAATTTTGTTTCCTTTTTTCTTTTTCTTCCCCATTTGAAAACACCAGCTGCGTTTCGCATTGTGTAAAATATCGTTATAAATAGAAACAGCTGAAAGAATGGAATTAAATGATATTAATATAAAGAATAAAATATTCATCATGTTTCATTAGCAGTTGAGTTGAACTATGTTTTCTTCTCATAGTGGAAGGATGGAAAGAAACACCTGCAGCGTGTTTCAGATGTGAAGCGAGAATGGAGCTTGATTTTCTGATGAAAAGATAAAAGCTTCATTTGCTGTTTATCTGATGGTGACACTTTTTCTGGTCTTAAAGGTCTTGCACAGCAGGCGTCTCATTTTCTTTTAATCATTAATCGAGCTGCGGTTTCATAAAACCCCCGTTTTTTCACTTATTTTCCTTTGAGTTTATTCATCCTTATTCTTTAGATTTTCCTCTTCCTTATATCTGATCTTGTCAAAATTCTCTCCTTTAGCCATGTTAGATGCACATGAGAAAGTAAGATAGCTGAGGTGTGTGGGTTGTCACTTGTGTAAATGTTAGCCTCTGAAGGGGAACATCACTGGCCATATTTTGCACCAGAAGAAAGAGTGACAAGTGTTTTTGCTAGTTAAATACTGGTGCATTCCTCATTGTCATGTCATGCGTGCACGTTTTTAAAAATAACAAATGATTCTGACTGTGTTTTCCACTTGTAGGAATGGTGCTTTTCAAATGAGGCAAGGCTTAGGTGTAACAGTGCTACTCTTTTAAATTATTTCGCTACACCCAGGACAGGAGGCCAACCCAGCACAGGGCTATATATTTAATTATTTTATATTTAATTTTATATATATATATTTTTTTTTTTTTTTCTGATACTGAATGAATAATTAATATCTTGCACTTTTTTTGTGGTTCTGGCTGGAAACTATAGGAACTATAGTCTGATATTTGCACAGTACTCATCTTTGACATAGTGAGACATCTACCTTATTGAACACTGGAAAAAATTCAGCAATTCTAATAGGACATACTGATTCTGTATTAAGGGAAAGCTCATGTAAAAGCCACTTAAAACTTGAAAGCTGGGAAGAAAATGAACCTACATCGGCTACTAAGTCTGTTTGAAAGCCTTGTCTATGTCAAAGTGCACCAAAGCTGCAAGGGCTTTGACAAAGACGACGTATTATACTTCTGCATATCTTTCAAGCTTCATTCAGCCACCGCTCATTGAAATGATTCAGCTCTTACTTTAACTGACTGATAAAAAGTGACTTTTGACTGCTGTACGGTATTGCTGTCTCCTACAGGATGACATTGCTTTAGGGAGATGATATATTAAAATAATATAGGTGAAAAAAATATGGAACTTATGTCTTGGTTTTAACAGCAACTGTCATTAAATGTTGAGTCTGAGAGCTGAATATATCCGAGAGTGAGGAAAAGTGAGTGAAATCAATCCTCTTGCACAGATAGAGGGGTTGTAGCTATCATTTTATCTGTGCTGTCTGAAAGGTCTCTCATGCTGAATTATTCAGCCTTAAAGAGACTGAGCACGGTGCTTGCTGTAATATAAGTTCAACCTTATCGCTCTTGTGCTTACATAGCCGTTGCCGTGTGATAACTCGAGTTTAAACAAATTTCCAAAGGCAGACGTTGTACGGCGGCTTTTACGAGGGATGTTGTCACAAAGCAGCTTGACACTGACTTACATTACAAGGGTGGAAAATCTTTCATTTTTGGGCTTGAGGAGGGAGCAGCAAGGGGGAATCATGACACAAAAGATACATTTTGGGGGTTGGGCGAAATTATATTTGGGCCACAGTATTTTCCTGATATTCGATATATCAATGTATTAAGCTGGAACAAAGTAAATACATATAACATTGGCATTTTTTTCTAAATAATCAGTACAAATAATTTTTTTCAATGTTTATCTAGAAAGGTAATTAAGTGCCTTAGGTAGGTAGTAGATAAGTTGGGTTTCTTCCATTTCATGGCATAACTGATGGCTTTGCTTTGACAAGAATCAAAAAAGGGAAAATTGTGTACTTGTTACTTAAACACATGGTAATTGATGAATGTAGACAATGTGAATTTTTCGTCATTTCTTATGTTTACTATAAGATTTGTTCAAATTATGCATTTAAAATGAATGCAATATTAATAATGTCAATAACAATAACAAATAGCAATAATGTAACATAATATGATTGCGAGGGTTGGAGTAGGATGCCTTAATATGTCACTTTGGTCCCTCAAACCTTCAGAAATTGCCCTGGTCTATAAAGGGTAATCTGAAATAGACATCTGTAGAAATCTGATGACTTGACATTTCAGGGCTTGATGGTGATCCGGGAGTAAATGTTAATATGAGCATGAACAGGTAAAGACCTTGATATAGTGCAACAATGAGAAATATACAGGGAGAGAATCTACTTGGCAAAAAATTGTTAGCCATGTCAATGTTGTGATCTTGTGAAAGAACGCTTGGGAGGATGAAAAAAGTGCATACAGCTTTGGAGAAAGCTCTCAGTATTTGTATAATGGGAACCACTGGATTGTAGGCTTACCTGCTTATTCTTTTGTTCTGTTTGCACACACAAAGATTCTTCTGTTGCTGAACATAATGAAACTTCAATTCAAAGGAAATGTACTGTACAATACAGCTCTGCAATTTACTAAGTGTTTATCACACAGGCCTGATTATTCATATTGTGTTCCTAGTGGGTACAATTACACACTAAATGTGAAGGGTGTAATGCTTATATTACATTTAGTATG
>JBBPDA010000132.1:2230500-2255430 GCA_037974385.1 Arnoldichthys spilopterus | reverse complement strand
GTTGGCCTCCTGTCCTGGGTGTACCCCACCTTAGGCCCGCAGTCAGCTGGGATTGGCTCCAGCTTCCCCGTGACCCGTAAACGGAAGAAGCGGTTGGAAAATGGAGGGATGGATTATTATTACTATATTTCTTCTTATTATTTGTCTATGTCTGGTATTGTTTCTTCCTTCAGCTCAGGGAGTTTATCCTTGCCTCTGTCTCCTTTGGCTCACTCATTAGAGGCTCGGACCTGGATTCTGTAAAAGCTGCTTTGTGAAAACGTCAGCTGTAAAAACCTCTATGGAAATAAACTTGACTTGTGATTGGGTCATTTTTAGAGACACATAAAAAGTCAATATTTCTCCATGTGAAGGGTTTCTGCAGGTTGATGTACATAGATAGAAAAAAAAAAAAGATGCATTTGTTTTGAAGCAGAGTTTAAATTTCAATATTATTATTGTTTTTTTTATTTATTTAAAATGTATTTCTATTCCATTCCTCCAGTGTTGATTTCGGCCCAGCTGGACTCGCACGAGCACTGTAGGTGTTAATTCAACACTGGGGATTTGGCTGTGACAGCATAACAAACGGCTTCCAGCCCAGTTCTGTGCGTGCGCTCATGTGTGTGTGTGTGTGTGTGTGCGTGCGTGTGTGTGGCTTAACGCGAAGCCTGAAAGCTCGTTACACTCCACGCCATTGGCTCGCGCCTAATTCGCTCGGCTCGCGCTCCAGCCCCTCGCTTTCTCGCGCGCTCACGCACTCCTCCTCGGGGCTGCGCGCAGGCGACGGCGCGTCGAGCTCTCGTCAAGTTTGGAGGAATATCTTGGATTAAAAGTGCTGGTGGTGGGGGGGCTGGAGGGACATCGGAGTGGAGTGGCGTCTCGGGAGGAGGTGGAGACGCCGTGGCCGTAGCCGTGGCCGGCAGCCCCCCTCGGCTTTTGCGCGGAGCCGCTGGAGAAAACATGTGTGAGCTGCGGGGGCAAACGTAAAGGAAGAAGGAGGAGGCTGGAGGAACCTGGAGAACTGTGGCCAAGCGCTTCAGCCCAGTGAGATATTCCCTTACTTTCAGGTAACCGCAGCGCATAGGGTGGCAGGCGGTGCTCGTGGTGGTTCAGGCTGCTGATGCGCTGGGATCAGGAGGAAAAGCTGGTGGTGGGCGGTAGAATAAGTTTGGACCACCCTCAGGAGAACAGTTTTTGATCATCAGTTAGCAAATCCAGCTGCAGATTTCTGTAAAGAGACAATGTTGTGATGTTTTCAGGTGTTGGGTGTGTTGACCGCTACATCGTCCCCTTGGAATTATAAGGTTAAATCTTATCATTTTTGGTCAAAATTGAGTTCTTCACATATTCTTATTCTATGGCAGATTATCAACTTTATTTGACGTGTTTTTTAAGACAAAAAGTGCAATTTTTTGTTTTTTCCTAATACGAAGATAGACCACAATGGACAATCTGATGTATGGATGTGACCCATAAAAATAGATGTTTGTCGCAATTCATTTTGCTTCATTTTACTGTGCAATGTTTTGACTGTGCTGCTATATTTGACCCTTAAAAAGTAAATGATTTGTTTGGCATGTGTGAGTTGATGGGAATGTAGTAAATGTGTGCGAAATTCCATCATATTTCATACCGACTGCAGACCCCAGTATCGACCCCATTTGGTGCAGATTTTCAAGGTGTAAAAAATGTATCAGAATTTGGCAAAAATGATCGCTGTCGAATTGAATCGTGATTAAACTTATATGTAGCCATATAGTTGTACTATAATGGAATGTAAAAAACTTTTAAAAAGCAGATTATGCAAATTAATAATAATAAATAACACAGATAATAATTCCAAAGGGGATGAAATGGTAGAAAGTGTCAGCCAGTGTTTTTATAACCTTTTAAACCCCTCAGAGCATCAGTGTCAAAGCTCTTGGTCTGTAAGGCATTGCTTCCATAATTCTTTGTTGAGACATTGATTTGTGCAGTTACATGTGCACATGGACATGCTTTTATCTCTGATGGGGTTGAGGAACATTCATCGGTTCCGCTTCGTTTAAAGCGTGGCATCAACTCATTTGCTGTCAGTAAACGTCAAGCAGACGGATTTATCTCGATCTGGGCATCTGTCAGTACTCGCCGCTTTTCCCTGAGTTACAGCACCTGACCAGATTGTCCCTTCATGGCCCTGTAGCCTAATCCTGGAAACCAGCTGATCTCAAACTCACAAAGTTAGAACTCGGAAGGTGCTAAAATTCGTTCTTGCGTGAGTTCCTGATAAAACATTACAGTCAAAAGATTGAAAACACATTAGATAGGACATACAGATGAGAAACACATGAAGGGTAGGTGTGGGTGATTGTTAATTAATGCGAACAAATGGACAACTAATGTAAGCCTTCATGTCATTTTACACGTCTGCGTGTTCACACAGCACCGTTTTTGAAAGGGAGCGAAATTCTCTTTGTTTGGCTGCACACTGTAAAAAGTGAATTGTGCCAGCAGTTAAAGTGCTTTGGACATCGCAGTTGGTGGAAAATGTTGCTTTTATGCTCCTAAAGTAAAATTTGACATCCTTTCCTTGAACGTATATATTTGAACTGAATGTACCAAGTTAGTTTCAATTCTTCTCCTAGGACTCTTGGAACAAACTTTAGCCGAACAATAGGCTTGATTCACTCTGCGAGTGAGAGACTCTCTTGAAATAAAGGGAACGTTAGAACGACGCCAGCCATGCAATCACAGGTAGACAATTCCCCTGATTCTCCCGCAGCTGTGTAAAGGCACAGAATTAACCGAATCACTCTCGGAGCACTTCAGCGACGAGCCGAGGTCTATCGGTAACCGAAATGGAAGATGTGCATCTTCTGCAGATTTTTTTTTTTTCACTGAGGACTGTGCAGAGGAATAAGAACAATTTCCAAACAAGAGCTTTTCTCTTTTAGCCACAGTCAGCCAGCCGTCTCGGGAGGAATGGCAGTTTTTGCTGCACTCTGCTGGCTTGTTTGAGCACACAAAAAGAGAAAAAAAGTGGTGATATTCTCCCAGCATCATTAGGAAGCCCACAATGCTACAGCACCACACGATCCTGTGCTGAAGCAGGAGGGAGGGTTTGAGGGGAGGGATAAAGAAGGGTCCTCTTTGACATTAAGACTTTTTTCCTCCAAGTGCTGGCACATGAGTCACAGGGAGTTTATTTACAGCGGGCCCACACTGGAGCCTTGCGGCACACCAAAGCTGAAGCGTTATGTCATGCCTTCCGGAATTGGGCTTAGATCTAAACACCATTAGCTGTATTGCCGTGCTGCTTGAGGCTGCTTTTGGAGAAGATATTCAGTATAATGAATGCATGCTAGTCATTAAAAAGCCTGCATCGCTGTACCACTCCTATGAGAAATGCTCAGATAGGTAAAAGTTAAGTACAAAGGGAGAAGTCTCGGGAGAATTTTATTTTGGCAGTGCGCTACGTATTCCGTTGCACTCATCTACTTAGATGAAACATTTTTCTGCCTTCAGGTGCTCCTCGGAAGTTCCTTCTTACAACTTCCGTGCTCACAAGTACATGATGTGTGTTCAAGTGATTTTGGTTGGAAACAAGATGGAGAATAATGCCTTTTTTGTTTACTTTTGTACATTGTCAAAGAGAGTAAAATTATTTTACAATAAAAAAATAATAAAAAGCAGAGGATGCACGTTACATGAGTACTGTTTTAAAAAATCCAGTTAAAGCGACGTGTGGCTCCTGAATAACTAAAATACGCCACAAATGCCAGTAGCTACCACTGCTTTTTGTTGACACACCATCTCTCAGAAAGTTTTCCCACCATACTTGCCTTCTCTGTCATTATGGCTTGTTCATTTTAAGGCTGTTTTTGGGTCGCTGACAGAAGGATTAGATCAGGAGCAATTCCATGTTTGACTAGCAATCAATGTGAACAATAGTGAACAAAGTGAACAATACAAAGACTAGTGGGCCGACTGTGACTAGAATTCTAGCCTGCTAAATATCTGGGACAGCCGCTGGCAATCTACAGCCAATGAGAGCACAGGACACAAGTTGATGGAAAGAGGCGAGGGACATTCACCTCCGGTCAAAGAAAAATGACAGAGAGCATAGATGCGTCACGGTGGACAGACTGAACAGAATTGAGTGACCCAACTCTCTCTGTAAAACAATTCATACTGCTTACGTGTCCTGATTCATTCCTTCACCCACATCCCTTTCTTTCTTCTTTCGTGAGGTTTTTGGCACTTGTGATTGCTAGCAAAATTCCTTGTGTGTGCACACATTCTTGTCCAATAAACCTGATTCTGATTCTGTTTATGCTGGATGGAAATTTCTAAACTGTTTGGCACAAGGGTCGGGTCATTTCTCATGTGCCTTTTCATGACAGAATGTTGCTTTGTAGCGCAGATGGACCAGTCGTACTGATAGATGGTGTCGTTGGTGTTTCCTCGTCACCACTCACTTCACAATACACAACTGTCTGATGTGATCCGGAGTCTCAAGGTAGTGAGAACAGTACAGCAAACTGACCACTTTCAGAATTGTATAGTGTGAACGAGGCATTAGCGCCACCCCTCTCTTGATGTCACTCAGCAGCTCGGGTATCACTCACTCAGCAGCTCGGGTATCATAAATAAACATGTAATTATGAAATTTACCACAGCACATACATATCACAGTTGTGCTGTTTGGCTTCACTTCTACTAGTTGTTTCCCACCACACAGCTCTCCGAGCGCTTCTCATAGCTGCCCACTGCTCATGTTGATGCTAGTGTGATGGGTTAAATGCAGAGGTCGCAATTTGTATGTGACTGAGTGTGTTCACAATGACAAAATAAGTCAGTTTTATTGTTTTTGTGATGTAATATGTATAAAAGTTCTGGGCAGGCCCACTTGATCTGACTTTGTGCACAGAAGGTGGAGCAAAATGGCAAAACAAAGACTGTTCAGCTGGCAGGTGTTTTAATGGGAACAGTGACTAAAATGACTTATATATGTGAGAAAACCTCAGTGAACAGGGATGGGAACTGTGCTCTAGCATTGTCGCGATACTTTAATGACTGAATACTAAAAATCGTCTTTGAAATATATATTATTTGATACCAAATGCAGAGCAATCTGTTTACCATATGTGAGGTGTTTTAATATTTTTTTACGTATACCATGATATTGCAGTGTTTGATCATATAAAAGTCTATATTTTTAGGGTTAATGAACCCATGTATTCGTAGTATTGGTACACCGTACTCAAAGAATGTGTTAGGAACCTGTTTTGTTCTGCTTCTGTCAAAATCACACCAAAGAGAACTTGAACTACACAGAACTGACATTTCTAGAAAGAAAACGGATGAAAAATCACAGTGTTGCACAAACACTGACATGTGAGTATAGACTTTATATCACACAGCACTAATTATGAGTGGTCTTTCAATCTCGTAGTTGAACATTTGCTGCACTGCGAGATCAGCCTTGGCTGAACAGAGAGACACTTGTAAAAGATGTCTGTGGATCAAGTGCAGTCAAGCCAGGGCAGATAAAAGATTTAGTGTGTTGCTCCACCCCCCCCCCCCTTCAATCTTGTCTCAGCTTGAAAGTGTGAGATCTGCCTTATTTATGATTAAAAAGTGGGTAGGAGCACTGATGCATTTAGTGAGAATCCCACAAACAGCACAAACCGCCAGCGGATCTATTAATGCAGACTTTGGTGAAAAATTGATGGATTCTGAGACGGAGGTAGAGCCAAGGTCATCCTGGCAGGCGGTGCTTAAAATTTAGTGGCTCGGATCCATTAAAAAGAAGCCCTGAAGGTGTGTTCTCATGTTGTACATTCGCCTTCGTTATCTATTAACAAAGCGCTAACGAAGTTGGCGGATTCCAGTGTCATTGTTGTCTATCTGCTGTATGATTTGCTGTGGGATTTTACAACATTTTTTTACTTAGAAATCCAGCTCTGATCTGCTGGGTAGGAAAAATGCGATATGTCATGTTTGATGAGCTTTGAGTCATAGCCATGGGCTCTAACGTACACATCTGCCTAACAGTTGCACAGAGAAAACGGATTGACATTTCAAGGGCTGTTTGCAAGCACAGATCCTGACAGTAATGTTATCTGGTGCAGGAGATATGAAGGTAGCCTATGTACAATAAGATGATTTGATCTTATCTTAGATTATGAGGATGATATGTCAACTGCGGCATGAGAACCCATTTTTTGATTGTTTTTTTTTTTTAAAGGTTCACATCCCACATTTGTTCCTGGATTTCTAGGGTCATGTTATAATCTCCTCTAACCCGTAGGATTAAACAGGCATTTATTTTGTTACTATACCTTTAAAACTGATGTATGTAAATGATTTTTGTTCTGATTGGCAGGCCTGTATTGTGCATTATTTAAAAGCAGTTCTAGCTGAAAAATTCCCTTTAGCGAGTTGTTGTCAGAGGCTGGTGATTTATTGAAAATGCTTACAAGAGGATATTTCTGATGAAGGGGGCAATTCTAGCTTCTGAGGCCAGGGGTGTACTTACTTTCTCAACAGAAGAATATTATATCTGTTGATTGTTTAGTTGTGTATTTTACACTTTTGTATATTGTGTATTATATATGTATATATACACAGTACTGTGCAAAAGTCTTAGTCCCCTGAGAAAATGATCATTAAAAGCTGTTTAGAGCAGTGACTGTTTTCTACAAAACACTAATATTGGAATAAACACTATTAACAGTAAAACAGTAAACAGCGATGTTATGTGTCAGTGTGTTGGTTCAATCATTCCCAGAGTTCTCCTACTAGACGCCCAGTGTTACTCTAATTTCCATCAAATCGCTAATTTGGGCTCAATCAGTCCTTCATTAGATGAAACCAGGTGCTGATGGAGCTTCATACACATACATGCAGTGGCTGGAAGCACTGAAGAGAAATCTGGAGCCAAACCTGTGTCTTCTAACAGCCCACACATCATCAACTACTGTTTACACACAAATCCTCATTCTTTTCACTGCTTTTCTGTTCGGTTGCATTGATTCTAATGTTCACGTGTGTTTTTGCTGCAGAAAGAAACTCACTGCTCAGATAAATGTCTTTAAACTATCAACATAGGGGGATAAAGACTTTTGCACAGTACTGTATATGTATAACGTATAATTAAATAAGGTTTTATTTGAACTTATTGCTTGTTTTCTTGCTTGAATTACAGCTTGAAAACAGTGTGTAAATATGGTTATGCGATATTAATATGGCTCTCAGGGTGGTAGAGAAAGAAAGGCAACATACAAGGACATTGATTATTCCTGGTTCTAGACAACAAAGGCCTTCTGATGATAAATACCCATCATGAGTATACATTAGTTTAAGACAAGCGTATGGGCAGCATGCTGTGGTGTGAGACTGTGGAATGTTTCAAAAGATTTCAGTCTTAGTTACAAGCCTTGGAAACAGACTGCTGTGCTGTAAGAGCCTGTATGTCCTGATGCTTTATGGCTGTAATCTGGAGTGAAGTGAGAGTGACTATTTGTCATTGTGAAAACACTCAGGCACCACAATGAAATGTGACCTCTGCATTTAACCCATCACACGTGCACACGTGCAGTAGCGGGCAGCTATCAACAGAACCCTGTTCAAGGGTTCCTCAGTGGTGCCCGGGTTGGGACTTGAACCTGCAGCCCTTAAGGGCAAGGACCTAACCATTAGACCTAACCATTAGGCTACTCAGCCCGCTGCTTTATTTGCTTTGTCATGTTAAGAAAGATAACTAGGAACCTTTTGTTTTTTCCTGTTTTTCCTACAAGTCTAAGTCTATGTAAATCTTATCTATGAGCTATAATTTCATTTGGATGCAAAAATAAATCATGCTAAGCTTCTTACATTTATTGCTTATGTATGCCCATCTGAAACATCACACCATCCGATACAGAGGAACAGCATTTTGAACGGGGTTTCCAAAATACCATGGTAGTGCTATACGGCAAAACGGGTTTTCACACATGCACTGCAGATCAGTTATTGTTTTGGAGGTTTTATATTCATGTAATAAACATGTTTAATACTGTTTTTAAGTCAGAATAAGAATAAGTTTGCACCTCCCGTCTCTATGCTGTACTCGATGGTGAAGCTGAATGACATGGTGCGTCCATAATGTTTCACTTCTTTCCAGATGTCTCCTGGCAAACTTCCCCTTCTTGAATATCTCTCACAATCTGCTAGACATGTGGATGATGAGGGATTTCTGAGAGAAAATCTCCATTTATTACGGACGTTTTGTGTTCGCTAACCCTTTGTCGTCTTGTCTTTTGATTCTAGGCCACGGAGGTTCAAGACTGGACAAAGGTGGCATTATATTTACCTGTGACTGAATGTGAGCTCTCGCTGACCTATGGCAGTTAAAATGGGGTTTCCATGGAAACTGCTGGTGCTGCAGTTCTTCATGGGATGCCTTGCAGGTAAGCAAGCCTAACCTCATCTGTGAGCATTCCTAATATTCAAATATTCACGTTTTTTGAACTATCAAGAGCAAATTCCATTCATGAAATGACTTATTGTCTGACGCTAACTCTTATTTGCATTTGTTTGCTATTTATGCAAAAACACATACTGGACACTTTCCCATTGGAATTTAGAAAGAATGGGCTAGAACGCAGTGACCTTTCAGGCTTGGTATTCTGCACACTTGAAATTCGAAAGTGTTAAAACTCGCATTGCATACTAGCTCTGGAAGGGATATAACAGGTCACGCTTTTCCTGGTTTGGTTGGGTCCTTGGTTTCTGAGCCATGGTTTGTTTTGTGTCATGATTCAGCTTGGAAAAAAATTTACCCTGCTTTAAACTTGATATATTATATGTTTAATTTAAGATGTGCAAGACACAACTAGTAAGTATTAAAAAATGAAATGAATTTTAAAAAGGTCCTTGTTTTAATATTTTGTATTACTGTAAAAGACCTTTTTCTGTTTAGGCAGTTAAAGAAGGTGGAGAGACAAGTCAGAAGTAGGAATCCTGCAGCTATTATAGATTTGCATGTCAACAACATAGGAATAAAAATTCAGCCCATGACAGCAGATGATTTGTCCTGTGGCGAGCATGTAGACAGTAAACAGGAGGGACATAAGACAGCTCCCTGAGGGATGCCACAGCTAACAGGTGCCATGTAGGACTTGTACTCAGGGATGAGGGGAAACAGCTGTCTATAAGAAAAAAATCAAGTATGGTGCCTGCATCAATTAGGTTGACATGGCAAGTTGGCATGCTTTGTCCTTGAGACCTCTGATGGTCTCACCAGTGCATCAACAATTATAGTCAAGAAACCCCCCCAACAGTGTTTAGATAAAACAGAATTGTTTGTGCTTCCAAAATGTGGTTTGAGTCGCATCTTTTTCCCATCAAAATTGGACTGGGTGCACTAACAACTTTCTTTGAGCAACTTTCCAAGCCCTGTACAAATGATGAGTCCACATTTGGTGGTTGAAAGTACTTGTGGTGTAGGTTTGCAAAAGCAGGTTTTTCACAATGTCATAATATTCAATATGGTATAATTTTCTGCCAGTTGGTGCATCTGATTGTGATTACTGAATGATTCATGAGAAATAAATTTTAGAGTTCTATGACAAATGGTTCAACAGTTATATGCAAAAATATATCTTGAAATTTGTTCTTTGGTAGCACTAGAGAGATGGGTGGATTGATTCAAAATTGTGTGTCTTACTTTGGACTACCCTATATCAATGTGCCAAATCCAGTAAGGGGGTATATGGGCTGCCACAGACTCCCATGAGAGAAAAAAGTATAAAAATAATAATAATACATAAAAACTCTTAACAATTGCAATTGGTGCCTGCACCTTCAGCGCTTGACCCCTAATAATGGCGCTGCTGCCAGGCAACCACTTGTTATTTTGAGTTACAATGGTCTATACAGTGGTTGTTATTGTCATTTTTGCTTTAATGGTGTTTGTACTAGATGATTATAGTAGTTTAAAAAAATTTATATTGTAGTTTATGTTAAAAAAAGAGTTTTTTTGTCATGTGTGTCAATATCCCCTGATACGGATTTTACCCAGCAAGGGCAATCCACAAACAGCACCCTTGTTGTTTTTGTCATTAAATATTTATAAACGCCCACTTATTTCCAGTTTTTGAGTGAAGAAAACAATTATTATAATTAATTTCCCACCTCTACATGCAGTCGCCATTATTTTTTTACAGCTGAGGAGGCACCCTGCCTTGAACCGGCCTCAACATGGATAACTTAACCTGATGTTTATAATGCATGCTGTGTGGATTGGAGTCACCAGAGTGTGGATCAGTATGGATAGAGCATAGTGTCATGCTTGGCCTCTCTGCAAACCCTGAACTCCCTTCGAGAGTTCATCTGCAGTGATGCAGCCCTCCCAAGAGCAGATTTGGGCTGTGCACAGACAGCCCACCTGATTAAGGTCCAGCGAGCACAAAAGAGAGTGGACGTGACTAGAAAGGGCAGGCCATGTGAAACGCAGGGGCTTGATAAGCAAAGGTGACCTCTAGATGGGAAATATGAACCTGGAGTGATCATAGGATTCAGTCTCTCTCCACTGCTGTTCATTATTGATATTGCTAAGATTTGTGAGAAAAATGCTCCCATATGTGCAAACGTCTGCCTGGTGTCATGATCAGGCTTTACTACAAGTAATGAACAATATTTACCTTTCCATTCAAAATCTTATGTGGTCCAGGCCTAGGCTTAACCCTTGTGTGGGAAACCAGCGCTTAATATTATTTGGTTTCCTATTAATTTTGGAAAAGGTAGGTATCCTATGACAGTGTGTGGGAAGTTTTAAAATCTAGCAGGATGTAATGACCTAAAAAACAATGTTCCCTAATAGCTCTCTTGGGAGCCAGTGTTAGGAAGTGCTAGTTATAGTACCTGAGCAACAGAAGGTTTGAATTATTAACATATTCTTATTACATTATACACATTTATTTGTGATACTCTGGGGCAGTAAACCAGATAATGCTAGTATGGCAAATGCCACTGTAATGATTTTATAAACACATTATATATTAGGAAGGTGGGTAAGATGGATTAAAATTGAGACTTTAAAGATTCCAATCTGAAGAAACATTATTACATTCGGAGCCGCGCAAATGTAAGATTGAAATAAAAGGTTCCTGCAAATGAATAAACAAAAGAGAGCGGAACTGAAAAGCAGTTTACTTGTGAAATCATGTCTGTCTACGTACTCTCACTAATTAGAAAATATTATATTAATTCTCTAGATACCATAGCAACAAAAAACCTGACCACATCAAACTGACTGCAAAAAAATGTTTTCTGACATTTCAGCTACTTCAATAGTCCACATTTGTTGGTTTTACCATACCATGATTTTCACTGTATTTGTATTTTTCAGACTAGTTACAAATTCTCATACAAAATATGTGCATTTAATATAAGACAAGGAGAGCACAAAGAAATGTAAAATATGTTTTTTAAAAACTGCAACTAGACTATAAGCAGACATCAGTTTTTACAACTGGAGAACAGCCTCTCACATTGTTGCAGAGAAGTTCTGGCTTACTCTTTTTGCACAATTGCTGTAATTCAGCCACAGTGGACAGCCTTTGAACATTAACTGCCTTTTCCTGCTGCAGAATTTAATTGGCGCCCAAGTCAGAATTTTCACAAAGCCACTATGTTAAACCAGTCAGAGGTGGGAGTTTGTGCTTTAGGTCATTGTTTTGCTGCATAACCTTATTGTGGCTGAGCTTAAGATCACAGACTGTTGATATCTTCCGATATTTTCCTGCAGGATTTTCTGGTAAAGAGCAGAATTCATGGTTCTGTTATATAGGCCCTAAAGCATCCACACAACATCTAACTGCTACAACCATCTCTGACTGTTGATAATAAGCTTTATGCCATATGTAATATGAAATCTTCATCTTAAATTCCACTTTCAACACTAAAATATTACATGTCTACAGAATATTAATATTAATTATTTAATAATTAATATTAAACTAAAATAATTCCAAAAAAATTCCAAATATGACACACTTTTACATCTCTCTTGGTTAGCAGTGGTTGTCAACTTGCAGAATGTGATCTGAGATGAGCGAGGCCTGCAGTTTTTTAGATGTCCGTCTAATTTGTTTTGTGAGTCTGATTTGTTTGGATGTCATCAGTGTGCTCATTTTTGTTGGTTGGTCACTCCTGGGGAGATTCTTCACTGTTCTATGGCACTCGCTGTGGTTCATATTCTGAGCATTTGAACACTTTACTCATTATGACCAGGTACAGTAACACATTTGCTCACCCATACCCAACTCCTCATACATTTGCCAGTATTTGATATCCATCCCTACTGTCTACTGGATATACTGTGTGCTTGTGCATTTTAATGTTTTTATTATACTCTGAGCTTTATTGTTGTTATAGTTGACTGTATCTCACTTCAGTAACTCACTGTTCATCTCACACTCCAGGACTCATTTCAATTCATAAAAATCAAACATGTTTGGAACTAAACTTTAAAACTAGATTGGAATGTTAAAGCCTGACTGGTTTTCAGATCACTCATGCCTTTTTGCTTCTGAGCCTCTGACCTGGAAATGTGCTTTTTATTGTGAGAATATGTTAGGAGGGGCAAACAGGGGTTAGAATTGGGCTTCAGATCTGCTGCCAGATCAGTTGTACTGTGCGCATGTCCATGTTGTGTTTTATGTGTGACATATTCTTATTTGTGCCTTTTGTTATAAAGATAACTAAATAAAAAGTCTTTTTCTTCTTTACATGTAACATAAATAAACCATTTATATTTATAAATTATAACTTAATAGTTTTATATTATTATAAAATGTATATGAAGTGTAGATTAAAGAGGACCACGTTTGTGGAGGTCTTGTTGTAGGTAAAAAAATATCAGCAGCATCTAAAATTACTGTGATTTTTTTTTTTAAATAGTTGGATTTAGTTGGGTTATCAAAAACAAAAGCATGGTTTATTTACATTAATTCAGTGTATCTGTAAATCGAAAAAGACCTGTAAGGATTTGGGTTTCAGGAATTAGGCTAACAGCTATAGCTAACAGCTGCAATTAAGATGAAACATGAAAAGTATAGACTAAGGCTAAGCAGTGCCTGTTTGAGCATGATGTTTGCGCTTTATGACCTGCTTTTACATGCTTGATTTTAGATTGTTAATGAAGTTTTGAGAATCAGTGCATGTTTGGGCATGTAGCTATTTAACATATCGGATCGGTGCAGCCCTACTAGTATGTCATAAATTCATAAATATGAAATACATGTCTGGCAGCAGTTTGAACATGTGAACACTACCCTGCAAACCTACACAAAGGAAAGAGCCATTATTGGCTGCTGCCTTGTACTGTGGTACTTGCCAGTACATTAAACCTGACCTCTGTGAGACACAAATTATGGTAGTAAACTATTATACCACAGACAGAATTAGCATGGGTTCAGTCTTGTCAAACTAGGACCAACTAACTAATCAAACTCTATTACAGTTTATGATTTTGCATTTAAAAAAAGAATGTTTGAGCCCATTTTATTCTCAATGTAATGCATGGCTTGTACATGTACAAGATGATTTAAAATAAGGTTAAACTATCTCTATAGAATGGGGTGCTTGGCCAGATGGAGGATCAAAACCTCTGTTGCGTGGAGGGCACATTACACTACACCTACCACATTTTGTTCCAGGCAGTGGGACACGATTTTTCACCTTTGTTTGGTGGAGCGAATAGTTCTGGGACCTCACCTCCTCTGCCATGCTGTAGCTCCTCTCGCTGTGTTTGTTTCCCAGCTTCCCTGAGGACGCACCGTGTCATGTCCTCACAAAGAGAAACAGTGTATGGTCTTGTGAAACCACAGCTGTTGTTTAAAACTGTGACTTATTTAACTGAAGTGCAATGGAGATTCACTTTACCGTTACTTTACCAGACATATTACACCATATTCTGAACTAGCACATGTCTCCCAAGCAGCTTTGTCCCAGAAATGGCAAAACTGATAATTCCGCGTCAGAATGATCAGCTAGTGAGTCCACTCCCCAAGCATTGTTCACGAGCCAAACCATTCATGCAGTCATTTCATTCACAGCCAGTAAAAAGGGTCACCAGGAATGGAAATCTACAGGAGGTATGTGACTACTGCTTACAGGCACCTGCAATGCACAGTGAGACTGGAGTAACATCATTCTGGCCATTGTTTTTTTTTTCTTCAACCTGTTTTTGTTTAAGTAAAAATTTCCACTTTCCAGTGTCCTTATATTATTATTTTTGTTATTATTTTGTATATGTTATCCTTGAGAAAGGTCCAGGGTTCGATTCTCGGGTCAGCCACTGGTGCCTTGTTTTGCGGAGTTTGCAAGCTCTCCCCCGTGTTCACGTGTGTTTCCTCTGGGCGCTCCGGTTTCCTCCCAATGTCCAAAGGCTTGCAGTAGGTTGAATGGATACTCTAAAAGAAAACAAAAAAAACTCCGTAGGTGTGAATGTGTGTATGACTGGTTGTCTGTCTATGTGTTGCCCTGTGATGGGTTGGCCTCCTGTCCACTTTAGGCTCGCAGTCAGCTAGGACTGGCTCCAGCTTCCCTGTGACTCAAAAACAGAAGAAGCGGTTTAAAAAATGAATGGATGGATACATGTTGTCTTTGTATATTAAGCGACCTTGGAATTGTGAAAAGCCCTATATAAATTCAAGTTATTATTATTATTTTATTATTACAATGAAATGCAAACTGCACATCTTTTTATGTGGCTTATTGGATTGATTTCTGACTAAAAAGGCAGTTCAATAAGAGCAAATGATTGGTGTATGTTCTGTGAGATTTATTGATTGTAATTTAAAAACAACAAGTTTAGAATTTATAATTAAATGCTGTGTCTTAATTAGACATGAAAGTCCTGTGGCTAAACTAATGAAACAAAAGATTTATTTTTATTTGCTATGGTTTAAGATGAGAGCAGGGGCATCTGATTTCTAGTACCTCCAGGAATAGAGCTGGGCATCCCTGGTGTATGCCAAGAGAACAGTTTTTGGTACAATTCTTTTCTAGATAATGCAAAATATGATATGACTTACTATACAGTGACGAGATTGCCATAGTCTCTGTCAGTCACCTCAGAATTTATATCTTTTGCAGGTATGGGTTCATGCTTTGTACCCATGGAAAATATGATGCAAAGTTGTTTTGCTAGTGTGATTCCAGCACATTATGCCCTGTGTGCACAGTCGGTATTTTAAGTCAGTAAAATGATTTTGATCTTTTGACCAAAAACCACATTTATTGTCAGTGGCGTATTATTAAACCATATTTAAGTGGCACGTTTTAGTAATGTACAGCTACAAGACGTTTTTTACAGACACAGGTACATGCTAGAAGTGCCCCAACGGTACTCAAAAGGCTTAGGTAGAACAGTGCTGCTCCACTAAATGATGTGCTCATGCATTTTCACATCACACATGAGCTCACATCCAAAACTGATCTGGTTTGCCAGGTAAACACACCATTGTTATAGCAATTTGCCATAGCCCATGTGCCCCTTCCTTTAAAGGTGTATGTGTCAGATGTGCCATTCTGATTGGTTTATTGCATATTACGCCCCAAAAAATACCTCTGAAAAATTAAAAGAGTTTGAGTTAGCAACTTGTGGTGGTGCGAGGTCTGATTTTTCTGCTGTCAAAATGGCTATTTGGATTTGGACACGTTTATAAAAGTTAGTTCCGCTTTATGCTTTGCATTAGATCGTGCAAATAGAAGCCACAGTGTGGTCAGGTAGCATGGTTAATTGCATCATTTGGTTTACCGATTCTCATTATTGATTCTTGCTGATTCTCATTTAGTTTGCTAATAAAATAAGAACTTATCCTACTGCCTGCTCTTCCTGTCATTTCCTATAATACTTTTTCTCCTTGGAATGCCAAATTGTTGTCAGACAGCATAATTTCAGCGGAATTATTTAAGCTTTAGCTTATATGCCGTGGTGAGAATAAAACGGCAAAACTCAGCCTTATCTTCATACCAACTTCAGAGGTTCCTCTACTGTGTGTGCATTTCTGTGCTTACCTGCATGCATGCATGTGTGTGCCTTATCTGTGGTGACACCGGAACGGTTGCTTAATACGGCGAGATTGGGTTTTTCATTTGATGCATAAATCCCCTGAATCTGAATCAAATAGATTGGAGGCCGCATGAACACCCCCCGTCCCACCCCCACCCCCTTCCCCCAACAGCCTCTTTCTCACCCCATGCAACCCCCGTCTGTGGCTAGATATTCATGCTGAGGTAAGCTGGCTGAATTTGTTGGCTTGTCAGCGGCATCTGAATTTGAGATTTCTTTTTTTTTTTTTTATTTGGGGCCCCAGAGTGCTTTCAGATAACCCCCTCTCCACACACACCGCTGCTTCCACAACCAGGCCGATTGTCCTTTAGAGGCCCATATCTTCGCTTAGCAGGTGGAGACAGAGAGAGTCTGCCTTTCACAAGACATTTCTATAATACATCTTGTTAGCATTCGGAAACTGTCGGGTATGGATCACTCTTGGGTGGCAGTGACTTCTCTGACAGCTGCCGTGTGTAGACACTCTCAGGCTGCCCACAGAATCCACAGCAGCATTGGCACTGGGCTGATTTTGTCGCCAGACCTGCAGGCAACTGTGAGATTTTAGATTGATTCCCATTAATATTTCACCAACACATTGCAGATTTGAGTTGTCATTAGCAATTTGTATTATTCAGTATATATTGGCAATATGTTTTGCGCAGTGATGGCCTAGCGGGTAGCGTTGGCCTAGTTATTAGGACATTGCCCTTGTGAACCGAAGTTTACAGGTTCAAGTCCTGGCCTGGGCATCACTGAGGTTCCTTTGAGCAAGGTACCACTTCACTGCTCCCCAGGCGCTATAGATAGCTCCCCACTGCTCCACATGTGATGGGTTAAATGCAGAGGTCACATTTCATTGTGGTGCTTGAGTGTGTTCACAATGACAAATAGTCACTTTCACTTCATATTGCAGTTTTTTTCTACAGGTTTGTACAAACCTAATTTCCAGAAACACTGGGATCATTTTCACAATGTCACCTGCTAACAATTAGCCTGCAATTAGACTGGTGTTACATGAATGTTCTGCACTTCTTTAAATCTTATTTTAACTCTGTGCCAACTTTTGTTTAGTGTGTATTTACACAATAAAATTAAGTTGGTCAGTAAAACTATTAAAAATCTTTGCATATTTTTGAGTTAAATGAAGATTCACGTGAATTAACATATCACAGATTTTGTGCCTTTATTTGCTTTAATTTCAAATTCCATTTTTCTGCAAATGGGGTTTGCCATCTGTGTTGAAGTGATGGAGAACATGTCACTTTTTGTCTTTTTTGGCAAAAAGGAACATACACAGCTGGTACATTTTGACACACAAAGTTCACTTTCTGTGGTGGAGGGATTGCAAAGGTTTGCATCAGTCCTGTTGAGGCTCTGGGCGGTGCTAGTAGGAACCTCTCTTTTTCCCACTGCACACTTTTTCCTCCCTTACTAGCTGATCCTGATGGCATAGTAAGTGATAGCAGCTGTTACCTGTTTCAGTATCCGAAGAAAAAACATTGTAAGACCCTGCAATATGATATGGGAGGGTTAATCAGTTTCCCATGGTTTCAACAGCTTGTTCAGAAACTCAGGTTCTACCCAATCATCAGCTATTAAATGATCATCTGCTATTAAGTGTCACTGATTTAAAAAAAAATAACCACAATTTGTGAATGACAAATTAGGAAATGAATTATGCAAGAAGATGCAATTGCCAGTGGGTCTGTAGTCTTTTGGCAACATAGGGCAACAAAGCTGCAGAAAACCAATTGGTAGCTAATGGAGGAATAAAGATGCTCCTCAAAGATGCTCACTAAATTTGGTAATTTATAGGTGAGTTGAGCCAGTTATGCTTGAGCAGGGAAATCACCATTCTGTGCTGGACATTGACAATTAGGGAACCCTGTTTAACTAACTATTATTTTAATAATTGATTCATCTGTTTATTATTTTTGATTAATCTGATATAATTTGATATTGAACTGTATTTTTAGAATGTGTGTATGCAAAATATAGAATTAAATTTTTTAATAAAATGCAGGTGTTTTTTTTATATTGATTGAATAGACCTAAGTGTGAGGTTTAGTTCCTGTTCTTTGTATTTGTTTTGTTAGCCATGTGGTCGTGTTTGTTTATATAGTCCATGTGCTCTATAGCCCCACCCTGTCCTAACTGTCAGTCCTGTCACCTGTGTCAAGTCTCTGTGCTCCTTCCCCTTCCAGGTGTCATCCATCTTGTTTGGTGTATTTATACCCCAGTGTTTGCCCTTGTCTGGTCTCTGTTGATAGTGTTTTTGCTGCCCCTGGTGGTTATATGCTGTATTGGGTGTAAGTCCAGGTTTTGTTTCAGCCTTATCATCAGTTTAGATTAAGTGTGTATTTATCCTGATTTGTTCAATAGACCAAGAGGTTTATTAGTAATGTGGAAGGAGGTGAAAATGGCTCTGGGAGATGTAACATCATATACATGTTTAAAATTCTTTACTAAAACTCACAACCTTTTCACAAAAAGTTCTGCCATTTTACAAATCAGTTTATTTTGTCTCGCTTGAGCTGTTGGCTATATTCCCCCAACATACCTTTGGTGACACTGCTCTGTATCCATAAGCATTCAGAAAACTAATACAGATGGAAATTAACAGAGTACAGACAGAAGACTCGAAATGTATAAAAGCTGAGCATAAATGAGCCCTAAGGAAGAAACTCAAGCAAGGAAATTGGTTGAAAAAGAAAAATTACACTTAGTGTATGTGATTGCTAAGCTGCCAAATATTATTTTCACGTATGCTTGGAGGGCATTACTGAAAGTGGATGAACTTCTGTTCGCAATGTTTAACCATTGTCACCCAGTGGCAACACCTCATTTTTGAGAATTAAGCAAGCATATGGTTTTGTACTCCTAACTGTGTGTGTGTCTGTGCCTCCTATAGCATATTTAGGAGTGGTAACATGGTGGTTTAGGTCTCAGTTTCAGAGCTTTGCTTTATTACTGAGCTTTGGTTCAGGGACTGGAAATGTCCTGCTGGATTAATCCATCCCCCAGCACACTATTCCGCTTGCTGGTGCTCATACTCACAATGCATATCACGCTTCAGTCGAACTAAACAAATAAGGAGAAAAATCTGCTGTGACCTTTTTTTCAACCCAGCACATCCCACTCATCAGCCAGTTGCACAATAATCCACTCCTTAAACTCTGGTGATAGCGTTTAACTGGTCAAACCTTTGGGCAAGACTTCTAATACTACATCTGACCAAATCTGTAATGTGATAAAATGGGAAGTCACCCTGAATAAAGAGTCTCACAAATGCATAAAAATACTATATAAATATTAAGGCAGATTAAGTTACGAGAAGGAACTCTAGAATACATTTATTAGACAATGACTGGGTAAAACCTCAGGCCATGAATTCATGGCTTTCCTCAATGGTTGGATGTCTCCTCCCAGGCCCAGCTGGAGAAGAGGCAGTGATAAGGAGCATGTGGAGACCAAAACATAAACAGGACCACGTGACTCTCTGACATGACACAGACATGACAATACAGTAAACTACCTGATAAGGCCCGTGGAGTGGGCTTAGCTAGATGTATTCATACCTACCAATACATAATAGGGCCCATAAGATGGGCCCCACTTCACTCATATGTTTGTATGCAGTTTTATGTTCATGCTAAACAAAATCCTGTTTTTTTTTTGTTTGTTTTTTAGAGAGCGGTGTTCCCCTGAAACCTGTTTTCATCAAGCAGCCGGGTAGCATTGTGTTCCCTCTGCACCCTAATGAGCCTAGCCGGGAGGTCACCTTCAGCTGTGATGCTCGGGGATATCCACCTCCTTCCTACAGGTGAGGTTGTGCTTGATCTTGTAGAGAAATATACCTCTCTCTCTTCTGAGGGATATTTCTTAGTTGTCTCTTGGTCACGCTGACTTTGTTCTAAAGTTATTTTACCAATCTCTGGGAATATGCAAAGAACTGTATATTTTTCTAAGCTGAGAACTTAGCTGTGTAGCATCTGCTGGTAACATGTCTGAGCTATAGCGTTGTACAAGAAAACAATTCCCTAAATTCACTAAACTGTTCAAAACTTTATATAGTGTCACAATAAGGGAAACAATGTGTAACACAGCATTTTAATTTTGTTTAAAAAATGTTAGAAGGACTCTCAGAATCTCATCGTTCTTAGAACCGTTGGGGGAAATTCCCCCTCTTTTGTGTGTGTGCACTGCAGGAACTGAGAGTGATTATAATTCTCAGAATGATGTTTGAGAACTTTTCTAGCTCCTGTTTCAGGCTAGGTACTTTCTCGCATTAGAGGAACCATAAGAGACTTAAATGTACAGTAATTAGTCCAGGGTGTGCAGGGATTGGTCCAGACAAAAGTGTATGGTGATTGGTGTAGATGAAAGTGTGCAGTGATAGGTCCAGAATAAAGTGTATGGTGATTGGTATAGATGAAAGTGTGCAGTGATAGGTCCAGAATAAAGTGTATGGTGATTGATCCAGGGGAAAGTGTATGGTGATTGGTCCTGACAAAAGTGTACACTGATTGGTCCAGACGAATATGAATGGTGATTGGTCCAGAAAAAACGTGTAGAGTAGTTGGTCTAGACGAAAGTATATGGTCATTTGCACAGACGAAAGTGAATAAAAATTGGTTGACCTTTTGGATCCACTACCCATAACCAAATGTTTGGCCATGACACTCAAAAGGACAGTCCTTCAGAAAGATTACCTTCAGATTCACTGGGATTGTGTATTTGCAGCTATGTTATGCTTGAGTTTATATTACTCCCACTACATTCTGGAAAGTAGGAAAGTCAGTTTTGAGTTTTCCCTCTATACGCACAGTATGTCTGGTGGCTTTGCATGAGTAAAATGAGAAGCAAACAGGTAAGAGAGCACTGGACATTTTCTACAGAAACATAATAGAAGCAGAACCTGCTTTGCCTCCTATACAACTATGCATCACCAAATGTTTTGCACATGACACTCAAAAGCTCAGATCTTTAGAAAGATTACTGGGCAGTGGTGGTCTAGTGTTTAGAACACTGCCTTTGGTTGCAGGTTCGAGTCCCGTAATGGGCACTAATGAGGTACCCTTGAGCAAGGTACCATCCCACTACACTGCTCCCCGGGTGCTGTTGGTAGCTGCCCGAGCTCCACATGTGCACGTGTGATGGGTTAAATGCAGAGGTCACATTTCATTGTGATGCTTGAATGTGTTTACAATGACAAATGGGCACTTTCACTTCACTTTCACTTTTAGATTCCCTGGGATTTGTTGGGCATCAGAACCTCCACAATGGGTGTTCTAGGGCCCTCTCTCCTGCATCCCTGTTAACACATTTAAAATGTGTGAATAACATCCTAAAAGACTGAAGAACTATCACATAATTTAAAGATTTTTTTTTAAATTAATGTTGGTTTTTAGAACCTTTTTATTATTTGGAGTTTTTTCAAACATCTCACACATCTTATTTCCAAAAAGGAACCATTTTTTGGAAGGTTTTTAGGTAGTTTTTTCTTATTTACCACCATTTATTTTAAAAGTATAGCCTAAGAGCAGACTCCTTACCCATTGTACCTTAATTTATGAGTAAATATTTTTTAAGGCTTATCTTGTTACAGTCAGAGCATTCAGATTCTGTCCTGTGTGGTTCACGTTCAAAAGAGCTCCCTGTTGATCTGTCTTTGAAAACCTTGTGTCGGCACTTTTTTTTATTAATGAATTGAGAGACATCTTTTAGAAAGGTAGTGCTTTCTCTCTATGACCAGTACTCCTGTGTGTCTCTTTGTCTCTCATGGGTAATCTACAACAGATGCTTACAAGAAGCTCTAAATTAAGCATGGTGAAACGCTCTAGGACTTCTGCCTTTTGAGTTTACTCTAGCTGCTGTTTTGTACGTCCTGCAGGGCCTGTTTATATTAGGTAATGGCTGCTCTAATCTGAAAACATGCTTGGCTGTATTTTCAGCTTGTCAGTTGGGTTGCAATGGGATACCACTATAGAGCATATGTTACAGAACATATGCCTTAGAGAGTTGCATCTGTGCTCTGTGTTCTGGTTTGTGGTTCCCATGTTGAATCCATCATTAGTGCTTGATGTATCTGGTCTCATCCTTTAATCACTGAAGAAAGTTGATTATCTTGAGACTAAGAGTTATTTCTCACTTCTCAGCAAACGAGGTATATGTTGGGTTGTGAGGGTTTCAGCACCTAGATGTTCTTTTTTTTGCATGGAATACATTCAGTATATTTACATGAAAACTGAAACACTGCTGCCCACGGTATCCCTCTCAGGTACGGGCCAGGTCTTAGTCTGTTTCTTGTTGATATATTGGGAAATACATCCTCATTTAACATTTCGTGGATTTGAAAGTACTGTTCTGATGACTCATCCTTTATTCTTTCTATCTGTATGGGATTTCTTTTTTAAGAATTCAAAGGAATCCTTCAGCCCACACTGCCTGCTCTCAAGTAGTTAATCTGTTCTTGAAGAACGGTGCAATTTCCCATTAGAAAACTGTTCAAAACAGAAATTTATCTGAAGAAAACACAAAATAGGGGAGACAGACACACTTAAAATAATAGTTAAGCAAAAAATCATATTTGGTATTAAACATTTTCCATTTACCCCACATGTAGTCAGTCAGCCAAGTCACAACATGTTTGGAGTCAACATGTTTGAGTTTGCTTCCTTTAATGTGTAATGTTAATAACAAACACTATGGGCCCTATTTTGCATCAGTGGGAAGCCTGACACAAAGTGGTTTTGTTAGTTTCATACCAGCACATTCCTCATTTTCATGCCATGCATGTTTTTAAAATAAAAAATGAGTTAATGTGCTTTTCCTGCCTGTAGGTGTGGTGCTTTTTGAGTGAGGCATGTCTACATGCATTGATTCATAATTCAAGAGTTTGTCATGTGCACAAGTAGAACAAGCAGCGACACTAAAATTCTTATTTTGCTAGTCCTCCATTGCCAAAATTAAGGAAAAAAATAGGCAAAGTGGAAGCAACTATTTGCCATTGTGAACACACTCAAGCACCACAACGAAATGGGATTTCTGCATTTAACCCATCACACGTGGAGCAGCAGGGACCTACCAACAGTGCCCAGGGAGCTGTGTAGTGGGATGTACCTTGCTCAACGGTACCTCATTGGTGCCCAACCTGGGACTTGAACCTGCGACCTTCTGTTTACAAGGGCAAGGTCATAACCACTAGGCCACCACTGCCTTAACGCTAATTTGCTAAGTAATAAGCTCCTGAGTGTAAAGCCATGTACAGATTATAGATCCACAGAATCTGTAATCTGTTGGCACGTAGCTGTTTTAAGCCAGGGAAATGATATGTGCACTGTTTTACACTCTGGGTACTAGAGAGATGCCATTAGCTGGAAATTCCTTGCGTGTAAGAACATACAGTACATGGCCAATAAAGCTGATTATGATTGTCAAGTACATGCGGTTTGCAGCACTAGAACATTATATAGATTTGACCAAAGTAACTTTTTGGCAACAGACGAACACTGCTGATTCTGTTGTTTACTTTGTTTTTTTCTCTATTTAACTTAAAATGGAGGCTTAAGACGACCTAAGGGAAAAGTTCACATTGCAGCAATGTTCACAAAGATTTGGATTAATGTTAGCTCAGGTCTGGAGACCTTGGGAGTTTCTCTCCATCTTGAGTATGTCTTTTTAGTGAAGAGGAAGCTCTGTTTCATGTAACCAAGGACACTTTAATTTGTCTTGGCCCTAGTCCTCCACAGCTGCCATTACTGAGCAGCTCATTCGAGTTGTCACCGTAGTCCTTGATTTGAGTCTTCTGAATCTCCTTGCCCTGATCCAGCTGCAACATCCAATCACCAAATCAATCTAATCAGACAGCTAGCCACTGAGCTCCCCTCAGCTGGAGAGCCCACTTTCATGGCTGTTTTTTTTCTTTCTTGCTGTGATGTAGTGGATAAGGATTGGAATGAAAAACTCAGGAGCTATTTGGTTTCACTTCGGAATAACTTGTGAAAGTTTCAACGATTCAGCTCAGTCTGGGCCTAATTTGAGCTTAATTCAGTCTTGAAAAGCTATTTCTTCAACTGCTCCTCTTATCGCTTCAGCTGCAGCGCCTCTCTCTCTCTCCCACTTACTCTCTCTTACACACTCTCTCTCTCTCTCTCTCTCTAGCACACATACACCTGCTCTCTTGATACTCTTCCTTTGAGCTTAGTGTCTGAGTTTTAAAATGCCTGAGCACAAAGGATGTATTTTCAGTGAACGCTGGAACAATGCTCTATAATTCTAGCACATTTTTTAAATTGCATTTTGTTTTTCCATCTTCTCATCTCATCATATGTGCAAAATATTCAGTTGTGGCCTAATCCTCAGCTGCGTTATTGTACTGTATGGTTCTATTGTCCCCTCTCACCTTAGTTACTATAGCACTTCAAATACATGTTCAAGTGCAGTTACTTGGCTGCTGTGTTACTTTGTATTGTTCTCTGTGTGATGTGTGTTATATAGAATTGTGTATTGTCCTTATCGACTGTCGGGTCAAACATTTTAGAACATCTTGTTTTTCCAGTTCTTAGTGGTAATTTAAGCAGTTTAGCTGCATAATAACCTTAAACTCTACAAAGGCTCATAAATAAAACTTTTAGGTCCTGTATCATGTACATTTCATAGACAACAGGCTTCCCCCCAAGCATTAAGAACCTGGGGAACGTAAAGCTTTCCTGCAACAACGGAAGTCAATGATGCCTTCAAGGTTAATGCGAACAGTTCCCACAGGAGCCCCAACTTTTGCTGATGGCCTGCAAACTCCTCTGTGTACATGTGGGCAGAGCTGGAACACACGGTTCCTAAAGCCTCTGCTGCATTATTAG
>JBBPDA010000132.1:2219305-2230400 GCA_037974385.1 Arnoldichthys spilopterus | reverse complement strand
CACAGTACTGTAGTGCAGGAAGTAGTGCTGTATATCACTATCACACTGTTCCTACAGCCTCTGCTGCATTATTAGCACAGTACTGTAGTGCAGGAAGTAGTGCTGTATATCACTATCACACTGTTCCTACAGCCTCTGCTGCATTATTAGCATGGTACTGTAGTGCAGGAAGTAGTGCTCTATATGACTATCACAGTGGGGAGGAAAAGGCAAGAAACAAAGACTCACTTTAAGATCATGAGCCACAACATTAGAAAAGAAGAACTCGGCAGTAGATTCAGTTCATTGAAGAACAGCACAGCCTTTACACTTCAACTCCTACAAACTGAATTGGGATGAAATGGACAGAAAGGGGTGAAAGTGAAGCCGCAAGGTTGGGGCAGCTCTAGAAATTCTCTACATTAACTTTTAGGGCTTCATTTATTTTGTATGCTTCAGGGGAGCTGCAAGTTAACCAGGTTCTTCATTCCTAAAAAAAAAACAACTGTTTATCACCAAATTTTCATATTTTTTTTACATTTGCCAGTTTACCAGTTAAGTTTGCCATTGTAATCGCATTACTTAAATTACTAGTAAAAACTGTGAAAAAAACCTTTGGTTCTAAAACCTTGGTTGACTGGTAGTGTGTAATGTCCTTTTCTCTTTTTAGTTATGTCTGTTATTTGTGAATGCACGGTTCGTGAGTTGCCCTCATTACTTGACAGTTGCCAGGTCAAATCCCATGCCAGTGCAGGTACCCAAAGGTGCAGGTTTTTCCAAAGCATTGCTCCTCAGGCGCTGCCCACGTCCGGTACCCACTGTTCCCACAAGGATGGGTTAAAATGCAGAGGTCACATCTCATTGTGTTGTGGTGTGGTGTGTTCACAATGACAAATAATCCCTCACTTAGGATTATTACAAATGTCATTGTATTTTGACAGTGACAATAAAGACTATGCAGCTAATCTAAAAAAGCTAATCTGCAGGTTCGTTCAGTGCAGTATTTATATCTGTGATCTGTTCTCATGATGAGGGAAATTCAATACCTATGGCATTCTCACATTGAATATTGTGTAGCCTAAATTCAAAAGACCGGACAGACCTGTAAAGGATAAGAAAACACCTGAAAACACCACACTTCCACATCACTGTTCGTTATTATACCTTCTCCACATTTCAGACTAATCCCTTTTGCTTTCCTTTTTTCTTAACAACCTAAACTCCCTTACACGTCTGTAGGGTAATAGGTTGACTCCTCTTAGCACTGAAGCTCCTATTCCTGCAAATTCAGTTTGTTACTAAGGGCTAGTTTTCCTACGCCTCTGCTATATGCTAATCGATTTGTGTGCATTTGCCTGCCGTCTTAATAAGGCTGTCTGGGTTTTTGAACGTATTTAAAGAAAGAGTGTGAAATATGGACTATTCCTTCCTCACTTTCCTTTGGAAAAAAATGGGTCACTGCATGATTTGTATGATGAATGATGTAAATAATCACTTTTCTCTGCTCCGGTAGCAGCAGACAGGCATTTGTTTGAATGGTTGTACCAAGGTGTCTAGTTTTCTACAGTACATCAGTTTCTGCAGTAATCACAGCAGTTTTGAGTCCTGGATGAGGCACTAAGTTGCTAATGGAATATGAACTTGGCTCTGCATTCAGTAAAGCAGCTGAACTGACACAAATCCAGCGAGTCTTCTTATCTGACCTTACAGCACACGTCAAGTGAAAGTGACTGTCACTGTGAACACACTCAAGCACCACAATGAAATGTGAGCTCTCCATTTAACCCATCACACGTTCACACGTGTAGCAGCGGACTGCTAGTGTACCTTGTTCAAAGGAACCTCAGTGGTGCCCGAGCCGGGTCTTGAACCTGCAACGTTCATTTCACAAAGCAATGTCCTAACCACTGTGGGCAGAGGTGGCCTGCGCTTTGTACTACTGACCTTGTCACAAAGCAGCTTTACAGAATTCGGGTCCGAGCCCTTAATGAGCAAGCCAAGCCTTGCATTCTCCAGGGCAAGGTCCTAACCATTACGCCACACTGCCCACCTGCCCTTTTGGCACCTCTGAGGAATCCATCATATTAAAATGTTTAAATGTGTACAAATATTTGTTACAAATTGAAAGTTTGAATAATATGAGAACAATGTAATGAACTAAAATGAACACGTTTCTGATGTATAACGTTTTTAACGCTATTATTGAGAATGGGTATTTGAGTATTCCTTTGAAAAGACACTTTGACAGGGGCTCACTGTGATGGCTTGGCGATGCCGAGTAAAACGGCAGGCCTTGTGGAGTGTTCCAGGTATGCAGTACGCATAGTGACACATGTGGGGAGTGAAGACTCGCTGGTCCGATCTCTTAGAAGAGCTACTATGGTTTGAAAAGTGATGCTGACTCTGATAGAAAGGGGTCAAAACACAAAGTACACCGCAACCAGAGCTGTTTCAGCAGCAGGGGGGACACAGTCAGTGTTGGATAGGTGGTGTACATGCCATAAAAATCTTGTGATTTAATGAAATCATGCATTATATAAGGGTGATCCAGAAACATCTGGCAGTTTGGAGATAAAGCAAGCTAGTTGATTTCAGGATGTAATAGCATGTAACATAGAACTTAAATTATTTCCAGTTAAGGATGACTGACTTCTTGATTGTTTTGTTCATAGCAGAACAACTTTTGTTTTACAGGTGGAAAATGAATGACACCTTCATTTCTTCTCGGCCTGGCTCGCGTTACAGCATCTCTGGAGGGAACCTGCGCATCAGTCAACTCAATAAAGAGGAAGATGTTGGTATTTACCAGTGTCTGGCTTCTAACTCTTTTGGGACCATTCTTAGCAGAGAGGCCAGTCTCCATATTGCTTGTGAGTAGCTTTTTTTTTTTTGCACTTTATTTTTGTTTATCCACTTCTTAAAAACATGACCTGTGACATAACAACATGCGCAATGTTTGGTGACTCATTGTCCTTGATATTTTTAATGATTTTGGTGATATCTTACAATTGTAGCATTCACTGCACGTGGGTAGGTTAATTCCTCTGAGCTTTAAAACATGATCAGATGTTCAGTGTTCCACCACTGTCCAACATTGCACAGGATTTCTCAAAGCTTTAACTACAATACTGTTCTGCTCACATCAGGAAATATTGGAACTTATCTTGTATAGCTCTAGATGTGCCTTAATCTGAGTTTATGGCATAACCCTGCATATGCATAACATTTTAGCACTGCAGATCTCTTTGGTGTCCTCATTTAGCGGCCAACGTAGATTTAATATGGATTAGCCTGTGGAAACTCTGTGTGTTACTGTGGTCTTTATTACTGGATGCACTGCAATAGTGTGTAGGCAAGCATGCACTTAATACCTTAAATTTTCAGTTTTTCATATAATTAGTCATCTCTAATCCACCAGCTTATTAGGACTCCCCCAGTTGCATAAAACCACTACCAAATGAGCATTTATCTAGCTCTGTGGGGGGAAAAAATCTCTGGCTGCTCTATACATTGTACATTGCCTTACCTTGCAGCTGCTTTATAAAATAGTGCGGTGGTGGTAACAAAGGTGACTCATACGATTTGTAGTATTGCCTCCTTTCACAGAAATCAGTTTTCCTAAGTGAGCTCACTGCCTCGTGCCCTGCACCGATTCAAAACCTGTTGCTAATTTTGGTTAATTTTGGTGTCATCCATTGATTCCATCCTTTAATTTTCTTTTTTTTTTTCATTTTGTATCATTTGCAGGATGTATCAGTGAGATTACAATCCTTTGTACAATAGAGACCTAGCCAAGATAGCAGCTAATCTCATAACGCATCACTCACACATAACTCATGACGCATCAAAAAACGCATATGAAAGTGAAAGTGACTATTTGTCATTGTGAACAGACTCAAGGACCACAACAAAATGTAACCTTTGCATTTAACCCATCTCACACACACACAAGTGAAGCAGTTGGCAGCCACCAACAGTGCCCGGGGAGCAGTTTAGCAGGACCGTACCTTGCTCAAGGGAACATCAGTGGTGCCCGGCCCAGGACTTTGGTTTACAAGAGCAATATCCTAACCACTAGTCCACAGTACTATATAAAAATACAAAATCCACAGTTGGACCAGTTATTAGCAAACTGACCTTTTAGGAAAAACAACCGCAAGTCTCTGTTGTCCCATTCTTTATGAGGCCCTTGAATTCATCAATAGATGATTTTTCTTACTTTAAGGCTTTAAGTATTCAGTGCTGATAAATGTGAATGTGACAATTTGTCATTGGGAAACACCTCATCACAAAAAAGTGCACCACAATGAATTGAGACCTTCATTAAACCCATCCACATGTGTCCAGCTATCTACAGCACCCGGTAAGCAGTGTAGTGGGACAATACCTTGTTCTGTTGGTACCTGGGACTTTGTGATCACATAGGCAAGTCCCTAATCACTAGGCTGCCACTGCTCACTGATTGGGAGTGATAAGAAAAAGCAGTTTTCCCCAGCTCAGTCAACATCTGGAGAACATTTTAGTGTTTTCCCATGAAACTGGTAATCGTTTCACCTTTATATGGTGTATAATTTTAGCTGATACGTATAAACCTTGTAAATAGTATGATGTCTATGCATGTCATTTGGATTTTGTCAGTAAGATGCGTTTGCGGATCCTGACTTTGATCCTGGATTGAATTGCTCCCGCTATGAGGAACCAAGCTATACTGTTGATTGCCACGGCTCGCCTCAGGAAGGTGTTTGTGATGGACCTGATGTGATTGTGGAGGGCCTTGACGGGAGTGGCTGGAACTGATGCTTTACTGCGCTCATTCATCTCTTTTACGAGACACACCGGGAGGGAGCTCTGATGGTGGGGTGAACTTTTTGCTTCTCTTTTGACAGCTGGCCATCTTAACGGCAGCTCAGACACACTGTGACGGATGGGTGCAGGAGATTGAATCCTGATGTCCGTTTCCTGCGGCCAGGCTCAGAATGAGCTTATAAACAGCCCCAGCATCCATCACACTCCAGGGGAGAAATACACCATCATGAGACTTCCAGACTTTGTGTTATTAATATTTCCTCTCTATTACCTTGGTTTGCCCTGCCCTATGTATCATGTTGATTGGTCTCATCCATTGTCCAGCACTGTCTCCGCAGTGAAGGGCTCACAAACAGAGGTGGATGCATAAGATAGAAATTTTACTCACTTTTTTGGGGGGGGTAAAAAGCTTGATGTGTATATATAAATACTGTTATAGTTTCAATGCACCACCTGAAGAACAGTGTACATGTGTCTACTAAACATCTGCTAATACGTGCGAATAGAAACTCAATCAAAATGTTTCTGAAGATTAAGATGTATATTTTGCCTTTTATATTTTTCACCCATTATTGTCCCTGATTATTAAATGACAGTCAGTTAAAAGTCAATTGCACATCACTTAGTAGCTTTTTCATGCGTACTTCATTACTTAAAATGCTTTTTTTACATTTGACCTTTTTCTGTATTCTTGCGATGACTGATTGTTTCCTGACTGCACGACTGAATATTCAGCATCTGGTGTGTGCATTTGTTATTACATGAAGCACATGTGCCACCACTTTGACATATGCCTCTGTACCAGATTTGAATTCTCTGTGTTTTATTATATTTTGACAGAAATAGAGCAGTGAATAGACCACACTCTCTGCCTTCAATATGACATCTGCTCTGAGATGTGAGTGGTGCTCTAAGGTTGTTTCACCCCTTTATGCAAGAGCCAGAAAATGGAAGCGTCTGAATCTCTTTAAGCTCTTTAAGGTTTGGGTTTATAAAATTAGGTTTAATTTGTAAAAATGGCTTTATTTGATTATTTAATTTGATTATTATTAGTAGTAGAACTTGTAGAATTGTTGTTGATGCTGCTACGACTAATAATAGTTATTTCTTTTTATTTTTATTATTATTAGTGGTGACCTAGTGGTTTGGGACTTGCCCATGTGGTCAGGGGTCGCAGGTTTAAGTCCCGGCCTAGGTACCAACTGAGGCACCCTTGAGCAAGGTACCCTCCTGCTACACTGCTCCCCGGGTGCTGATTATTGCTGCCTTCTGCTTCACGAGTTGATGAAATGCAGAGGTTGCATTTTGTTATGGTGCACTTTGTGTCCTGGGGTGTGTTCAAAATGACAGACACTTTCACAAATTAAAAATACACCATTTTTGATGGGTTGCATAACCATAAGTACAATGAAAAAAGCCATAGACACTATCCTATCGAATGTGAAAAGAGAAGGAGGAAATATTTTGCACACGTTTCAAATCCTCCCTTATATGCTTTGTTTTCATTCTTGTCTATTTGTCACAGTTCCCTTAAGGAAAATTTCTAGAAGACCTCTTGAAACATTGCTTCAGTGCACAATCTCGCCGAAGCAGTCAGCTGAATAGCCTGCATTTGATTGAAAAGGCTGGAATGACTTGTTTGTGCTTCAGCTGAACTCCATGCAGTCTAGTGTGAGGGTGTGTAATAGCCACTCTAACACAGTAATTTCCAAACACTATAATTTACCAACCCGGCCGTCGCTCAGGCTCTGCAGTTGTTGCCTAATTGATAGGCAGATAAGCCATTTGGCTCTATACTTACCCTTAAAGTGACTGTGTTTTCACACCCATAAGACAATGGTGTTGCCCTGTGATCTGTGCTTCTTCCTACACTTAGGCGGTTTTTTCATACTTTTGGTTGTCTGTGTGCATCTTGGAAGTCTGACGTTGCTTCTTTGGCTTGTTAAACTGGCTGTAGATCGTATTAGAAATGCTTTAATACCAGTGAGTAACCAACACATTCCTGCTTATTAATTTAGACTCAGGATTCAGCACCGAAGCCTGTGGCCTCTTTATTATTTTTAGCTCTTCTAGGCTGGCTACAGTGCCTTTGTTTCGTATCTTTTTTTTATGGGTTTTTCTGTAATGTTTCTTGGATTAGACAGAATATATCATGGATTACTCAGTCTTTTTGATCGACTACAGACGCAGCTAATCACTTATTCATTAGTATTTGGTCAGTGACTTATGATTACAAATGTGTAATTTTGTGTATTTTTTGTGTGTTTGGTGTTTTACTAAATCATTTAGTGAATTGTTCGTGTCTTTAGTGTTTTTATTAAATAATTTAGTGTTTTTTTGTGTTTACTGTATTTACTGAATAATTACTTTAAAGGATTGTCCATCAATCGAAAACCATGACACATTTAGAGCGTAACTGCCTCAATTTTAATTCTGAGCATTGCAGCGATCTGACATCCAGGATCAGCACTGGGCAGGAGAAAAATGCTTCTTTGGATATTGTAGGTGAAAAAAGAGTCTTTGTTCAATTCTGTAACAAATCCAGACTGAAAAATTTTAACACATTTTCGCTGACTGTCTTTTTATTGTAAGTGGTATTATTGGTTCTGTGCACATTTCTATAGTAGTAGAGCTTGTTCAGCTGTTTTAGTGTGCTTCATTAAGAAGGCCACTTTTTATTCAGTTGAGTTTAGATCCATTTGTGTAGTGGTTTTAACAACATTGTCACAAAGCAACTGTACAGAATTTTAGGTTCAAGCACAACAGAAAAATTCCTTAATCAGAATCAGCTTTACTGCCCGAGTATGTTAATTTACACAAGGAATTTTGTTGCGACACATGTCATCTTGATAGTACTTTGTGTGTAAACAATGCACATGTAAGATCCAGACAGTACTTTACAATACAGTACACAATAAACAATATACAGTACACAGTATACAATAAACAATAGAATACAATACAGTTTCACACTATATACAGTATGCAGATCAAATAGGAAGGTGGTGGGAACTGTTCAGCTGTTTATGAGGGTGATGGCCTGAAGGAAGAAACTACTCTTGTCTGGCAGTCCTGGTGTACAGTGTCCTGTAGCGTTGGCCAGAGGGGTGGAGATGAAAGACCTGGGTGTGAGGTATTTGTAATGATTTTCCCTGCTGTTTTCTTGGTCCTTGTAGAGTACAGTTCTTGAAGCTAATAATTGACCACCATTGGCAAGAATCACCAATGATGTTTTCCGCTTAAAGGCCCAGCCGAGTTTTGTCCTTCTTACTCAAAATCCTAACCAATAGTTGGTCTGTGATTATCTGCATATTTTTGGTTTTGCACAACTTTTGTGTTTACACTGCTGAGTTCTAACTAAAGTGACTCAGATTTCTTTGTGGGTCTGTTGGGAACTTTCCCCATCTGGATTCTTTGTGCAACAACCTGTATAAAAGATATAGCACAAGCTTTTTGTCATTTAATCATTGTTAACAATCGTTTGTGGCGTCAGGTGAGCGCAGATCAAACGCAGACTGTTTTTCTGCACGTTGGAGCGAATCTGATCGTCCACACGGGTTTTCAGGGCTCGCTTTCGGTTGGTTGTGCGTTCAGATGGCATTAAAAAAAATGTAAACGAAATGTAAGCGCAAAGAAAACATCTTCATTGTGTTTAGATGCCGTTAGTTTACCATTCTGGAGGACTGTAGTAGTCCCGTGATTCCAGTAGCAGGGACGATATGTTCACCTTATCAGGAAGATTTTTAACACAACGACATTAAGGTTCAGGTCTTAATAAAGCAACTGATCCACATTTCACTAATACAGTGCAGGATAAAGCTCAAACCCCACAGATTTAAAAAACACTGATTACTGCCCCCACAAGTGAACACACAGAATTACAGTCTGGGCTGCAGTTTGGCATTCAAACGCCCGTGAATGCCCGTTGAACGCCTGTGTGGACTAGGCCTTACACTAGCTGTGATTCTTGTCGTTGAACACATTTCATTGTACTGTTGACCCAGCATTTAACAGAGGTTAACAAACACGAATGTAGCGTCATATTCAGGTCAATCAGCCGCCGCTACAAAGCTCCTGTAACCTGTAACGTCATATTGAAAAAGCTGCTTCTAAACGCCTACATCGCTCTGAGCGCATTCACTTACACAAAAGTTGAATGGCCGTGTGGACTAGGCCTTACGCTAGCTGTGGTTCTTGTCATTCAACACATTTCATTGTACTGTTGACCCAATGTTAACATACATATGATCAATAAATCATTCTGATTAACTGAGTTCTAGAGGCTAGAAGTCTTTCAAGAAAAAAAAATTTATTTCAGTTTCAGAAAATATTTAATGCAACAGAAACTGAAAACTAGGGGAATGTTTGCTGATGGATCTGTTCAAATCTCAGTGAAATCTCAGAGTCTGATAAGAACCTGTGTACTGCAGAGGAAAAGTTCCAACCACCAGAACTTAAGGTAAAGAGTTGTTTGTTTTCTTTGTCCTGGAAGTCGCTTTGGATAAAAGCGTCAGCCAAATGAATAAATGTAAATGTAAATGTTCTGGTAACCAGGTGAGGAAACTGAACGCAAACAGTATGCAGCAATGACCACCAAGAAAGTCTAAGATAGAACTTTACCCAAATTCCACAATCCCCCCTATGATTCTATGGAGAACCCTCATGGAATCATACATAAAGGTTTATCACACGTAATCAACAGAACAACCAATAATCATGCTGTGATCAAAACTCAAACAACAAAAAATATGACTAAATGACTATATATATGATTATAATGACTAAATATTCATAATAAAGTACCACTATCCAAAGCTTAAACTTCTCCATAGGAGAGAAAATTGCATAAATGCAGTTTACACTACAAAAACAATGAAAAAACAACCCCCAATCACGAGGAAACTGATTATAAAACTGATTATTGATTAACCTAAAACATCATAAAAACTAATTAAACTGAATCAACAGTAAAATCGAATCAACAGTAAAACTGATTAAACCACAAAATTAACCTGATTCTCCGACTTTGTCACTGTAAGAACATTAAGATGAACTGATTCGCAGCTCCTAGAAATCAAATACACACAAAGTTTAATGAACAGCAGAAAGAAAAACAGAATCATAGCAAAAACAATCAAACCCTGAAGGATATGTTTACCCAAATACCCAACATTGTCAGAAACCCAGCTAAAAAGATCCCAAGTCTGAGCTGGGGTCTTCATCAAGGCTACCTGTGTTCTGATGTCAGAGATCATAGCAGACACATTTCGTGATGAATCAGGAATAAATGAACAGCACTCAGACCCAATAACAGCACATGTTCCCCCCTTTTAGACAACAAAATATCTAGGGCCATATGATTTTGCAACTGGTCAAAACAAAGACCAATGCCCTAACTAGCATCATATTTCTATTTTACTTTCCCCCAAAAAACAATAATCAGTGTAACACCAGATGGTGTGTGTCTATGTGTGTGTGTGTGTGTTCGTGCAGGTGAGACAGGCGCTCTTCTGTTCTTCTGGCTGGTTAATGTCAATGACTCTTTAGCCCAGCAGCGTAGGCTGATAAGGGAGAGGTTACTAGCACATCACCTTACAGCATCTTTCTCATCACCTGGAACAAATTCAACTCTTTTGCAGTGGCTACCGTGAATCCACTTGCTCTTGCCACTTACTTTGACTGCAGCATTAGTGACTAACAGTACCTGGTGTGGACCTTCCCACTTAGCTCCCAGTGGGGTTTTCTGAGGCTTCTTGATCAAAACCCACTCTCAAGGGACCAGGGAGTGTCCTCCATCAACAGGTTCCTCCCATGCATCACACACCTGTCGAAAAGCAGACTGAATGGCATGTGTGAGTTTAAAACAATAGTCGACCAAACTGTCACTAGCAATGTGGAAGTCAGCCCTTTTCAGGTCAATGCTATCAGGCAGGCCTGCGATGATCTCGAACGGACTCAGACCAGTCTTTTTGTTGGCAGTTGCTATAATACTGCACAGAACGATTGGCAAAGTGTTGGGCCAATCCATTCCCTCCTGATGGTACTTGGACAGACGATCCTTGATCACTCTGTTCCACCTGTCCAGATGACTCTGGGTGATGTGGGCAGTGGAAAGACCACTCAATGCCCATGAGCCAACAAATTTCTTTGCAGACTGCTCCTGTGAAATGCGTGGCTTGATTAGAATCAATTTGACATGGCAGGCCCCATCGTGGTATATAGTCTTTGACCAGTGTTTTAGCTGTGTGTGCTGCTGTTGCACGGCGGCATGGAACTGCTTCCACCCATCTTGAAAACTTGTCCACGATTA
>JBBPDA010000132.1:2176296-2209309 GCA_037974385.1 Arnoldichthys spilopterus | reverse complement strand
CTTCTCAAGTGTACACCACTTTGTATTGGTCTTTCACGTGGAATTCCAATAAAATTGATTCATGTTTGTGGCTGTAAATTCAAGGGGGGCGAATACTTTTGCAAACCACTGTATTATAAATATACATTTTATCCCATTATATTACTGTTTGAATACTTATTGTTAGTGAACGCACTCTCCTCTCCTCCGATATGCTCCAGAGCACCTTGAGTTCTCTGAGGACCTTGAAGCCCTCGATTAGGTCCCCTCCTTGACGCTGCCAGTCATCAACCATTGCTAGGCCCAGCTTATAAAAAGTTATCTTGCTTGCTACTTTCATTGTGGGTCGGTTATTCTGTCCTGTTGTGGGTTTTGTTGGAAGTAAGTGCAAGCGGTAAGATTTTGCTGAAGATTTTATTTAAATAAACAAAATAACAATAAGACTGAAAATAAGCTAAAATACTTAAGGGCAGTGGTGACCTAGTGGTTAGGACGCTGGCTTTGAGACCTGAAGATCGCAGTTTCGACTCCTGGCCCGGGCACCACTGAAGTACCATGAGTAAGGAAATGTCCCTGTACACTGCTCCCTGGGTGCTATTGATAGCTGCCCGCTGCTCCACATGTGCACGTGTGATGTGTTAAATGCAGGGGTTGCATTTCATTGTGGTTACATCATCTGGATTTTCAGTGGTATTAAAGAGTCTGTTCGTTGACGCGTTAAAGCTCTTTGAAGGCAGGAGAGGAATGGTCACAGTATGAGGCAGGTGGTTTAATGTTATGGCTTATCGGTCTTGTTAACAGGTTTGCAGTGTGTGGATTGTAGCGTGCAGGTGTGCAAAAGATAAAGTCTAAACAGATTGCAAGGCATTGCTCCATTTCTTTCTGTCGTTTTCCAGTGCATGGCTACTTGGAAATGATGATGTGTCCTTTACCCTTGAAATGGATGGTGAAAACCCCTAATGGACTAATGAACCATGTGTCGCATCCGGGTTTTTTTCCACCCTCTGGTCAAATCATCTTCTGTGCAGAACCAAGGATAGCATTTTAAAAGTGTGCACGGCTGTGTGTGTGTTTTTAACACATTCACATTCAATGAACCCTCTCTTTTCAGCAAATGTTGCATGGGTGCAATATATATACACAAAAAAATACAAAGTTGCATTATGTAGACAAAATGCTAGAATTGAAATTGCATAGCGGTGCATTGTGACATGCCTTGCAGTGTATTAAAGCCCTTTGCTGAATCAATAATGTCAGTTTTTTTTAATTAAAGGTTAGATTTTTTTTATATTTACTGTGTGATATTGAGCTAATTAACCAGAGACATTTTTCATGACCTTTATTTTTTCAACTGGGCTGCTAGTAATTATGCAGCTGACTTTAGCATGTTGGAAAAAAAATCTTAGACCCTGTTCACACCTGGCATAAACATGCACCTTGGGCAATTGGATCGTCTCCATTTGCATCTTAAGTGACCGCTTGTGATCAGACCTCACTTCCCTGCTTATATGTAAATAAACTCATAACTCATTTCGGTTTGCAAAGACCAAATGTATTGTTTTTAACTGGCAAGAGGCAGCACTTCCCGTTCCTAGTCTGCTGGGAATTACAAGAACCAGATGAAATTAAAATGGCAATAGGGTGTCAGTGAAAGCAGCTCCGCCTACTTGATGCAAACATACTTGGCCAAATAAATTTGATTCTGATTTTGATTGATACACACTTCGAAGTGTCAGCACTTGGGATAACATCACTAAGAACAGTTAGACTGAGCATATATTTTGATAGGAAACACCTTGCCACCAGTTTACATATTCAGCATGTTTAGTCTCTTTTTCCTGCAGGATCCATTACACCTTTGATGGCTTTTCTAACAATCATTTACAAAATAAAGCTTATTAAAACCAAACATGTGCATTTTATTTATACTTAAGTGTACATCGTCCATCCATGAATAATTAAGTTATTTCCATAATGGGACAGAGACCAACACCATCACAGCTATGTCATTAGTGTATCGTGAGCACAGATGACTGTGTTCTCTTTGGGCAGGTAGAATGGCTCGCTATCTCCTCTCTCAAGTGCAGTGCTAGCCAGTGCAGGCCTCTGCTAAAGCAGCAGAACTGGAAGTTAGGGTTCTCTGTTACACTGTTCAGTGATATTGTGTTAGTGGCAGATCTAACCATGTAAATATTGTTTTTAAGTTTTCAAAATGTACGTTCACGCCTCCATCCATACAGTCTGCATATGGAAACAGAACCTGAATCATAGGATGCACTTGCAAACCCAGTGTTGGTGATCTCTGTGATAGGAGAGTTTGAACCAGTGGGTAAAAATGGAGACAAATACATTGGGTAAAAAATCTGAATAAATTTATAATTAAATGTAATTAAATCAATTAAAATAATAAATAAAAAATAAATAAGTAAACATTAGAAATCTGCTATTTTAAATCCAACATTTTGTTCAACATTTAGGTGCCTCTGCCCTAAGGCTAAAACTGAGGTCTAAGGATTATTGGAATTCCATCAAGCTAGCTAAAACATGTCACCAAATTCAAAAACATAAGGCTTCATGTAACACAAAAGATTTTTTTTTAGTTTTTTTAGTTAGTTCACTGGGCCTTAAACTGATTCATCACAAAACTATAATCTTTATCAATCTCTGAGCCTCATCATGTGCATGCAAGAGTGATTAATTGTGCAAAATTGGTATAAATATAGTATTTTCTTGTACTAAACTGATTTAACATTTAATGACATTGGCTAAATTACTTTTCTCAAAATCCACCTCTTTCCTCTTGCAGAGTTGACCTTTTCATGGATCTTCAACGAATATCCCTCATTTGTGAAACAGGACACTCGGCGATTTGTGTCTCAGAAAACAGGAAATCTGTACATTGCTAAGGTGGAGCCTTCGGATGTTGGAAATTACACCTGTGTAGTGACCAACATGGTGACCAAAACCAGAGTGCAGGGACCTCCAGCTTCGCTAGTTTTGCGAAGTGATGGTAATGATGCCTCTCTACATCTGTGAACATTCTTTGTTATTCTGATTAAGTTTGTGCAAGATCTGTCTGGCTTTAATTTTACATTCTATATCAACAGATTGGTATATGCACTTTGTTTTGAGGTAAAAATATTAATAATGTTGCTGTTGGAAAAAAACATTTTAAACAATTTTTTGCATAATTTTAAAAATGCCAGCTGCTTTTTTATATTGTGTCTGAATGTCATGAAGAACTGTCGAATAGAAATCATTGCAAAAGACTAGTCTTTCCCACAATAACTTGTAAGTGAGAAGTAATTATTTCATAATTAGAAGGAATTATTTATTTTATATTCATGTTTTTTCAAAAGTTAATTCAGTCATTGACATATGAACACAGCCTGAATAAGTAACTGCACTGTAGAGAAACTTAATGTGAGTATAAACCTTATACAATGGTGGTGATGGCAACCAGGGGTCATGAAGTGTATGACACAAATAGAGCAGTGGTGGTGCAACAGTTAGGGAGTTGCCCCTGTGACATAAGGACGCTATTTCAAATCCCAGACTGGTACCACTGAGGTATTGTCCCCAACCACTGCTCCCCAGGTGCTGCCCACGTCTGCAGCCCACTGCTTCTATGTGGATAGGTTAAATGTAGATCACATTTCATTGAGATGCATTGTGTGCTGTGCTGTAATGTGTGGGCAAGGGCCATGGTGGCCTAGTGGTTAGGACACTGCCTTTGGGACCTGAAGGTCGCAGGTTTGAGTCCCGGCCCGGGCACTACTGAGGTACCCTTAAGTAAGGTACCTTCCCGCTATACGGGTAAATGCAGAGTTCACATTTCGTTGTGATGCTTGAGTGTGTTCACAATGTCAAATAATAATCTCTCACCGAAATAGCCTTTTTGTGCTGTCCAGAATGACCAGTGAACCTTTCTGATTTCACAAATGTGATTTACATTGGTAAATCAGACGATGTAATGCATGAACGATTGGACTTTAAGCATGCTTTAGGTCAAAATCTGACGTTACATTAAACACTTTGCATGTCTGGTTTCTGTCACCACTCCTGTGGACCATTTTGACTCGCCTGTGTTGTCTGAAAACATTGGCTGTTTACAAATGATATAATTGCAAAAATGTTTGGAAAAATCAGGAATTCTCCTCTAATTTTGATCTACATCATGCTTTTTCTTACAGTTGTCAATACAAACTTTTATCACTCCAAGAAATGTCTGTTTCTATAGCTTCTGATATCATACAGTATTTTCTTTTTAGGAATTATGGGTGAATATGAACCAAAGATTGAAGTTCAGTTCCCTGAGGTCTTGTCTGTAGCCAAGGGGTTAACAGTCAAGTTGGAATGCTTCGCGTTGGGAAAGTGAGTACATGACGTGTGTTCTTCAACCATGTTTTCATGTATGATATACATGTGAAGTTTGTTAGGTTCATTCTAAATGTGCTGAATAGCTGTAGCACATCCATCTGTTTTCTTACCTACCTACATCTTTGTCTTACCTTTAGCCCAGTTCCTTCTATCAGTTGGAGAAGAGCAGATGGGGCAGTTTTCTCTAGAAAGGTGGATGTAAGCAGAGCTGGCAGTGTGCTTGAAATCCCCTACTTTCAGCAGGAGGATGCTGGCCAGTATGAGTGTGTGGCTGAGAACTCCAGAGGGAAAAATACTGTAAAAGGAAAGCTATCTTTCTACGGTAGGTAAAACAGTGGTAGCGCTTTAGCTGTGTTGTTGCTGCGTCTATACGTATACAGGTGCTTATTTATATAGTGACCATGTATTATCTTTCCACTGTGAACTGTTTTCTGTTTTAGAGAATAGATTTTCACATTAAGTCACAATTAACTTTGTTTTTCTCTCACAGGCATCACTTTGTGAGCTGTCCATCACTGTTATTGTGTGCTACAGCAATCAATATGAGAATTTCATTCAGTTACAGCTCATTTTGCTATGAAACATGAGAGATAGGTGATTCCACAAGCGATCTTTGTGAATAATTGTTTCAGACTCCCCCAATTTTGTGGCAAATTGTTCATTATTCAGGAAACAGTCATTTTCTATTACATTTACAATGACTCTTTAGCAACATGCTTTAGAAACCTGATGGCTATTTTCTTGTGCAGTGTTTCTGGGAAATTCCTAAATTTCCCTTGGGATAAAAACATCATTTTTCTGTCTCTTTGCCTGTCTGAACTATCTGTCTGATCTATAACCTCAATTCTAAAAAAGTTGGACACTGTGTAAATATAAAGAGAGTGCAATACAAATGAGCAAATCTTGTAATCCCATGTTGTATTCACAAGATATATACATATACACATCAGATATTAAAAGACATATACAGTGGTGCTTGAAAGTTTGTGAACCCTTTAAAATGTTCTATATTTTTATATGAACGTGACATAATCTGATTTTCAAACAAGTCCTTAAAGTAGATGAAGGAAATCTAGTTAAACAGGTGACGCAAAAATTGTTTCATCATGTATTTATTGAAAGCAAAAAAGCTTCAATAACAAAACTGTGTATGGCAAAATAAGTGTACCCTTAGGATTATTATATAATATGAGAGAAATCGGAGTCTGGTGTTTTCAATCAGTGGGATGACAATCAGGTGTCAGTGGGAGACACTGTTTTTTTGAAGGAACAGGGATCCAGCAAAGCCTGAACACACACACAGCACCTTTGTGGATGTGTATCATGGCTCAAATAAAGGAGGTGTCTGAGGACCTCAGAAGAAGAGTTTTGATGCCCATACAGCTGGTTACAAGCTGGTTACAAGACCATCTCTAAAGAGTTTGGACTCCACCAATCAACAGTCAGACAGATTATAGACAAATGAGGGAAATTCAAATTCAAAGTAGTTGTTTCCCAGATGTAATTGACCATCAAAGATAACTACAACTGCAGGGACAAAAGAGCCCATCAAGCAACTTCTAAGCAACTGAAGGTCTGTCTTACAATGACAAATGTTGGTGTTAATGAGTCCATCAACAGGAGAACACTGAACAGCAATGGTGTATGGCAGGGTAGCAAGGAGAAAAGCACTGCTTTCCCCCAAAAATATTGCTGAACACTTTTGTGGACGATGAGGCAAAAATAGAATTTTTCTGGCTTCAATAAGGAGCTCTACATTTAGAGAAAGAAAACAATGCCTTCCAGCATCTCAATTGTGAAACATGGTGGTGGGAGTGTTCTGGTTTGGGTCTGTTTTGCTGCATCTGGGCCTGGGCGGCTATCGCTGAGAATCTAAAGGAAAATGTGAAGATATCTGTCCATGAACTGAATCTCAAGAGACAGTGTGTCATGCAGTAAGACAACAATCCTAAATCCACAAAACATTCTACCAAAGAATGGTTAAAGAAGGATAAAGTGAAAATTATACATTAAGTTCACATACATTTGCCATACACACATTATTGGATTATTTTTTTCAATAAATGCATGACCAAGTATAATAATTTCTGTTTCAGTTGTTTAACTAGGTTTTCTTCATCTCCTTATGTGAAGAAAACTATATGATGTTTTAAGTCACATTCATATAGAAATAAAGTAAACTGTAACTCATTTTGAACCTAAGGGTAGCAACATGTCTCAGAAAGTAGGGATGGGGTGACAAAATGCTGGATAAGTAAGCGGTACTAAATAGAAACAGTTGGAGGAACGTTTTGCAACTAATTAGGTTAATTGGCAACAGGTCAGTAACGTAACTGGATATAAAAAGAGAATTTTGGAGAAGCAGAATCTCTCTAAACCTGTAGATTTTTCACCAATTTGCAAAAATCTTCATCTAAAAGCCTGCGTCTCTGATTGTATAGGGGTGCATTAGTGCCTGTTCAATTTAAAGCTTGCACATCTTGAATAGCACCATCAATCCTGAAAGGTATATACAGGTTTTAGAGCAACATAAGCTCTTTTCCAGATTATGTGTTTTTCAGAAAATCCCTGCAAATTTTAACAAGACATTGCTCAACCACATACTGCATCTATTACAACAGTGTGGCTTTGTAGTAGAAGATTCTGACTGCAGTCCAGACCTTCCACCTACACAGTGGTAAACATGGCCTTGTCCCAACATCTTTGAGATGCTGCCAAAATTTTTTTTTTTCTTAAAATGGTACATTTACTCAGTTTAAACATTTGATATGTTTTCTGTGTTCTGTTGTGAATAAAATATTGGTTCATGAGATTTGCAAATTATTGCATTCTGTTTTGTTTACATTTTACACAGTGTCCTAACTTTTTGGGAATTATGGTTGCATCTGTCTTTCTTCAGATTACGAGCTCTGTGTGTGTGTTTTTTGTCAACATTAAATACTAGCTTTCCAGACAATTTATTATTTTTTTAACATGTATAATTTCCTTTTTAACACTTTATGCATCCCCTTGTTTTAATGGAAGCATCAGACATGTCCGGTAAGAATTCTACCAGTCTCTTAAGGTAGTTCTTGCCCATTTTAACCCACTCTTTCACAAACTTGGCCCTCAACACTCCCGTGGTTCAGGATGATCATGACCACATTGACCATGTTTAGGTGGGACTGGTTCAACAAACGTGATGGAACATTAGGACAGATCACAGGTCTCAAAACCCAGTTGTCAATTTGTAACGACAGGTGAAATACTGAAATCCACACACACACAGGAACTCTAGCTAAAATGAGCACCTAGTTGGTGGAAGAGTGGGCACAAACAGACAAGCAAGTTAAATTGACAAATCTGAATGTTCAGGCTGTGGGACATAAAGAATATATTAAAATAAAATCTCCAAACCAACCATTTATACTGAGAGGACAGTAGGGCAATCTGAGAACTGCCATTCATGTTTGCTTCTCAAGTGCACATGAATTATTCACAGATCAGTGTATAGCTGATGATAAATGATTGTGATAAATGGAAGATCGGGATGTTCCTCCTGCAAATCAAACCCCATTTGGGTGATGGCATTATCCTATAATGAAAGAAATTGTATAAAATCGTCATTAATTTTAGAAAAATCAACAAACTGGGACAAAATTATTGAGAGGTTTTATATCAAGAAAGGTTTCCATTTGTACCAAAAGGGGGCGGCGATGGGGGGAGGGTGCCAATTTACAAGATAAAGTACATCAAGATCTAAAAATACTAATGTCGCCTTTCACATCAGAGCTCACCTCACCACATAGATACACAGCAGTTCTACAGATCTTCCTCATGCTGTTTGTAAAACCTTTTTTGGTGGAATGGGCCGTTAACCAGTGTCTGCATCCTTGACCAAACTGAAAAGATGGCATCGGATTTGATGTGAAGGTCTCGGGGCATTAAATCCATACAAATCGACTGGTGTAAGAGAACCTTATAATGACTCAGCATTAACGTACTGTTCTGATGACGTTCTTCCTGTGTGCCAGCACTCCAGAATGCCACTCACTCACAAAGCAACTATGTGTGTTGTACAACACATTGTGTAAAGGAAGTAAGAACAGAACCGAAGTATTGGCAAGTGCATTGCTAATGGAAAGTCCTGCTGATTTCATGGCTGTTCTCAGTATTTTGTTCTGCAAATATTTAAACTGACAAATGAAAATGCAGAACACAGAAAATGAATTTGCTGCATTGAAGGGTAAATTGTAAACAGGAGATTGGCTGTATATAGCTGTCTCACAGGCCACATTTTTGATAACTCTGATCTTTAAACCTGAACATAAAGCCTTGGCTGAGCTGGTTGGCAGTATTTCATTTTCAGGTTCAGCACTTTGTGTCTTCTTGTTAACTCCTAGCACCTCCTCATCTGCTGGAGAGGCCACAGGACACACAGAAGGCCATTGATGACGCTTTGCTGTGGGAATGCAAGGCCAGTGGCAAGCCCAAGCCCTCCTACAAATGGCTGAAAAATGGGGACCCACTGGAGGCCTTTGAGGTAGGTAAAGGAAGCATGTGATTGGGTTTTGTTGATGGGGAATCCAGAGCGTTGGCTATGTAGCTGTTAAAAAGTTATCAAAACTTTTTTGCTCAAAGGACACATCCAATTTCAGTGGTCAACTGTAAACCTGGAGTAGGTGAAATGCATTTCAGCCCTCCAAGAATCTGGTGTTAATTTACTGTGGACTTCGCTGCAAGTGAGTTTAGGAATTCTTGCCAAATTGAGTTTGGAGTTTGGCCTTGGTCAAATTCACAACACAACTCCTAAACCTGAATTAAGGAAGAGTGGTCTGCAGTTTCAATTTCTGCCCCAGGTACCACTGAGGTTCCCTTGACCATGGTACCACCCTGGTACACTGCTCCCCAAGTGCTGTTGATAGCTGCCTGCTGCTTGATGTGTGGATGGGTAAAATTACATTTCATTGTGGTGCACATTGTGTGATGGTGTGTTCACAATGACAAACTGGCACTTTTACATGTTTTTCACTGTGACAGTCTTACTTTGAGGCACACAACAGCCAATAAATTCAACCTTATACTACCTTAAAGTAGAATAAACATTCTACTGAAAATTAGGACTACTGACTAAGAGTAGCTGGTTAAGTAAGACTCAAATGTGGGGACAGAAAATGAATGAGTGTCCCCTTTTCCTGGTTTTGTGGTTCCACTTCCTCATTTGCTCCATGACCCAAGCGTCAGTCTCCTACTAACAGCAAATCTCAATGAACACAGTGGAATGGGGCAGAAAATCTCTCATCTTTCTACAGCATCCACATCAGCTGGAGACCAATTTCAGTTGAGGTAGACAAGTTATGGAAGGCTTATAAGGATTTTGCAATTTATTCTGGCCCAGAACAAGGCTGTACATGAGACCCAGTGAGGTCTTGACTCTTCTATGTGTTAATTTAGCTCTATGATGTGACTGAAGCACATTCCAGACACTGACAGAGGAGCCATTGAAATCTGAAACTGCATGTTGTTTAGCACACATTTGTACGTATATGCAATTTCTGAAATGTCTTATATTTCTGCACTGCCCAAGAAAAAACATCTCCAAAATCAAGAAGGCAAAGAAGGCAAAACATTCCTTACTTCTAATGTCAGTTAATGGAAGAATAAATTAGGACAAGTGATTCTGAAGCATTTTTATTTGCCTGTTCATTATGAGTGTCTCTCAATGTAAAGACCAGCAGTTGTGTTAATTTAGAAAATGGAGATAAGAGGTTTGATAAGTGAGCAATGGAGGCCTAGTGGTTAGGACCTTGCCCTTGTGAATTAAATGTTGCAATTTCAAGTCCTGGTCCCTTGAGCGGTGTTGATAGCTGCCCTCTGTTCCACATGTAATGGGTTAAATGCGTTGTGGTGCTTGAGTGTGTTCACAATGACAAATAGTCACTTTCACTTCACATATGTGTTTTTTTTTCTACTTTTCCTGAGGTACATTTCTGGAATTCATTTTTACAGGTCCTCTCTTCAAAATTAAAAAGACTGACAAGTTTTTTTTTTAATGGTTGGGGGCTCAAAGGCTGTTTGTTTCCATGACATTATGAAACCAGTAAATGGATTTTTGTATGCCAAGAAGTTTTTGCTAAGGAAATTTTAAAAGGGGCTTGTTTTGTAAATGAACTTGCTCTTGCTTCCCTCATGGGGAAAATGAAATAATCTCAGCATTTCATCTTCAAAGAGATTCCAAGGCGACTCCAGTGGGCATCACTTGGTGTTCTTAATAACCCCTGCGCATGATAAAGGCGAGGAACACTCATGTACATATGATAGCATTTGTTTCACTCACTTTGGGAGAGCGCTAACATATTCTCCACACTGTGTGCGATGCTGTTCTCTATTAATGAGCTGTGGGCTTACCATTTAGAAAATGTCACCATCAACTGCCACAGCATTTAATCAATCTCCAAACCAAAGGTCACCATGTAGTGAATAGCAGAGAGGAGAAGAAGTGTCATTTGTTATTGCTCATTACAACGAACAGGCCCACCCTCTTCTGTCTCGCTCCCTCTCCTGTACGTTGGGTAGGTGCCAGCAGTCTGGCTTTACTTAAAAAGCTGTCAGCTCCAAATATCGCGTGGGAGAAACAAGATCAAGAGACCACTGCCTTGTGAGTTTTCTCTTCTACACCTACTCTTTGACTCTCTGAGATATTCCACACTGTTTCCTGCTTCTGCTCACGTCAGCAATATCCCTGTAGAAGCCATTGCTTATGCTCAGTGTTTGTGATGTCTGTTCAGGTAGGCAGCTTAATCAGTCTGTTACTGAGCACCAGGGTGCACAAATGGTCTTCTCCCTTTGTGGTGAAAAAGTGCTGATTTCAGGGCAATGTCATGCCTAATTAATTACCAGCATAAAGCTGATCTATGACTCCATTTGTCTTTTCTGCCAGAGGCAATACTGATGTTCCCTGTGGTACTCAGCCTATGCTACATATATAGAGGGTGTAGGGGTGTGTGGGATGTGGGCTAATACTCAGGTCAGTGAGTGTCAAGTTATTTTAGTAATGTTGCATTTCTGGCACTTAAACCACCAACTGAATTACACTCTTAGCTGAAATTTGGTCTAGTGGTTCTTAACCCATGGGTTTTGAGATGGCTGTCTGGAGAAAGAAAGAAAAACATATAGGTCTGTTTGTTTGTTTTTACCCTACAATGGGTTGGCCTCTTGTCCTGGGTCAACCCCACTTTGGGCCCATAGGCAGCTTGATTTGGCTCCAGTTTCCCCCATGGCCCAAATGCGGGAAGCGGTTTAGAAAATTAATGAATGAGAAATGTTTTGTTTTAATTTATTATTTTGTAAAAATATTTTTTTATACTGACTTTTCCCATATAAAGTCTCACATCATATGGTATCCTATTGTTATATGCAGACATTAGGAGGGGCAAAGTTGTGCCCATGCCACATTGTAGCAAATATCTGATGTGGCACTGTGCAGCATTCTGTTGTTTAGGGATTTTTTTTGTCATCTCCTCTAGTGTGTTTAGTAGGAGTAGGAGTAGCTTTGGAGTAGCAATGTAGAATGTGACTACAACAGAAGTGGACTGCAGAGCCATTCTCCCAGTAAGATGAAGTCAACATCCCCCATGCAAAGAAATGTGATGTAGGTTGATGTAGTGTGTATCACAAGAAATGTGGATAAGGATAATATAGTGTGTTTTAGGAGAGATGTGGAGAATGTGGCTGTGTTGTTTTTCAGGATAAATGTGGAGAAAATGGCTAAGGTGTGTTTCAGGGGAGATGTGGAGAAGATGTGTGAGGTTTTTTAGAATAAATGTGGGGAAGATGGCTGAGGTGTATATTAGGAGAGATGTGGAGATGATGACTGAAGTGTGTTTCAGGAGAGATGCAGAGAAGGTGGCTGAGGTGTGCTTTGGGAGAGATGTGGAGAAGGTGTATTTCAGGAGAGATGTAGAGAAGGTGTATTTTAGGAGAGATCTGGAGAAGATAGATGGCTGAGATGTGTTTCAGGAGAGATGCAGAGAAGATGGCTGAGGTGTGCTTTGGGAGAGATGTGGAGAAGGTGTATTTCAGGAGAGATGTAGAGAAGGTGTATTTTAGGAGAGATCTGGAGAAGATAGATGGCTGAGATGTGTTTCAGGAGAGATGCAGAGAAGATGGCTGAGGTGTGCTTTGGGAGAGATGTGGAGAAGGTGTATTTCATGAGAGATGTGGAGAAGGTGTATTTCATGAGAGATGTAGAGAAAGTGTATTTCAGGAGAGATGTAGAGAAGGTGTATTTCATGAGAGATATGGAGAAGGTATTTCAGTAGAGATGTAGAGAAGGTGTATTTCAGGAGAAAAGTGGAGAAGATAGATCGCTGAGATGTGTTTCGGGAGAGATACAGAGAAGATGGCTGAGGTGTGCTTTGGGAGAGATGTGGAGAAGGTGTATTTCAGGAGAGATGTGGAGAAGGTGTATTTAAGGAGAAAAGTGGAGAAGATAGATCGCTGAGATGTGTTTCAGGAGAGATACAGAGAAGATGGCTGAGGTGTGCTTTGGGAGAGATGTGGAGAAGGTGTATTTGAGGAGAGATGTGGAGAAGATAAATGGCTGGGATGTGTTTTGGGAGAGATGTGCAGAATGTGGCTGACGTCTATTTCAGGAGAGACAGAGAGAAGGTGGTTGTAATGTGTTTCAGGAGAAATGTGAAGGTTTTAGGTTGAGCTGAGAGTGGGGGTCTACATTTTGGGCAGGGAGGAAGCAAGACATTTTGACTTTGTAGAAGAAAATTGTACATGCAGAAACTTTCAAAACATTGACTCTCAAAAGTTAAAATATCTCTCCTAGTACAATTGCAATTGAGTTCTCTGCATCATCAACTTTGCTATAGAATCTATAGCTCAGGCTCAAAGTTCAACACAATAGCAGCATGAGAGGAGCTCAATAAAGAAATTTATCCATGCAGTCAGCCATCAAAAGAGTGCATGCTCCCAGAAGTCTATTCTAATTCCTAATTTTTCCTATCCTGTATGTGAGCGTGTCGTCCACTGTGCAGCTCTCCAATGATGTGTGAGGACACATATTAAGGACCCTCCGCTAAGGGCCACAATCTGTTGAAAAATGACTGCAAAAGGCATGGATTGTTCCACATTCCCCTGTGGCTAATACTTTTCAGATCAATGACGGACTGCTCAAGCATCCCTCTGTTCCTAGATATTAAAATAGCTGCCTGACTATGGAGAGCAACTAAAGCGAAGGATCAGTTTGGATGTGCTTGGAGAGACTGTGACGAACTTCTGAGAAAGAAAAGAGATTAATCCACAGAGGATTGAGAAAGAGCTGTTACATGGAATGCTTTTACTTGGATTAACATGGGAATGAGGGGATTGGAGTAGGATTGAGTAGGACATGTGTGCAGGATTGTGAAGGCCAGGAGAGACTTGTTGTTAAAGCAATTATATTAGTACTTAAAGAACTCACTGGCCTGTTGAGACTAAAGTCCTCAGAGTAAAATAAATGGTGAGAGAACTTTCAAAACACACTTGTGAAGAAAAAAATCTTTTCTCTTAGTTTCCAACTTTCCAACATTTTCCAACAGGTCTCATGAAAGAGACCACCATTATTATCTGACCCTTTTCTTTGATATATCAATCTAGAACTCCGCTTTTGTTGCCATTGAAGCCATTGGCTTTTCTGGTAGCTTGGTTTCATAATTTCATGTTAATTCCACTTACATTTACAGCATGTGGCAGATGTTCTTACCCAGAGCGACACACATGGTCCTTTGTAGACAACCTGTTACACCAGTAAACCAAGACTTGGAGTAAGAGTTCTACCTGAGCTGATGCTACTCCTTTACATAGAGAGACCTTTTGTAAAGTTAGTAGTAAGTTTGTTAGTTCTGTAGTTTTTGTTCTAAGTGCTCAGTGAATAAATGGATCTTCAGTCACCTTTTGAAGACAGTGAGGGACTGTTAGTGGAAGTTCATTCTAGCCAAAACTGAGAAGAGCCTTGATGTCTGTCTACAGTTTTTGAAAATGAGGGGGGGGGGGTCAATCTGGCTGAGGATGATGCTCTAAGAAGCTAGCTGCTTTCTGTGATTTGATCAGTGGTAAACATGGCCTGGACCATTTTTGGCTTTGTAAGCAGCGTCAGCATTTTGAATCTCATGCAGGCACCACAGGGAGCCAGTGAAGGGTTCTCAGCAGTGGAGTGGTCCACACAGAGTGTCCACTGCAATATAGAATGTTGCTACAACAGAAGTGGACTGCAGAACCATTTTTTTCCAGTCCTATGAAGTCCACATTCTCCTTGCAAAGAACTGTAAATAAGGTTAATGTAGTGTGTTTTAGGAGAGAGGTGGAGAAGGTGGCTAAAGTGTGTCTTTTATCCTCTGACCCTGGCCGTTGATTAACACTCTAGAACATTGTACCAAGTCTTTATTGCTGTTGAAGCCATTGGCATCTTTACTTACACTGGTAGCAGTGTTGATTTACTAAAAGAGACTCTAATGTTTTTTTTCTAGTCTAGAGTCCTCTGTTACACTAATGACTGTTTGGAAAAGGACAGCAATTTCTGACTTTAAGTTGTTATTAGCTGTATTATTATGTTCCGTTATTATAGTTGTTTGGTTCCATAATTTTATCTTAATTGTGCACACAGATTGGCAATTATCAAGTTTGATTATTTTATTATGTTTTATGCATGCATCAGAAATCTCTCTGAGGATGTGGCATTTAGTACTGGCACAGACAGTGATATAATAGCATTGTTTTAATCACTGATCTACATTTAACCCCAACAGGGGATCCAGAACTTCATTTGCATGAAAATTTTACATTGTTTTATAGTCTGTATTTTTTCATTCAAGTTTTTTTTTCACTGGCTACATGTTTTTATATGGAAAAAAAATCAAATAAATGATTCAATTGAGATTGCATTTACCCTGTTACTGCTCCTTACTTGCCCTAGCCACCAACTGTCCTCCTAGAGAGATCTTGGAGTTTAGTTCTCACCTGCATCAACCATTGAGGGCAGTCAGCATAGTGGTTGCGACCTGAGGGTCGCTAAGAAAATGTGGGAGGGGTGAGTGAGTAAACAGTGGGTTCTCCAGCTGTCCTGCTCCTGGTGTGTATGTTCACGGTGTCACAGAGGTTAAATGCAAAGGACGAATTCACTGCTCACAGTATGTGAGTGACACATAATAAATAAGTAAATCATATTGTCCTGTTACCGAACACTGTTGGGGGATTTAACTGGATGGAGCAGGTGTGGCTGGTCTGTGGTCTGAACTAGACTGTGCGGGAAGTAACATCTTCAGGATCAGGGTTGGTGACTACTGCTTTACTGTAATTTTAATTATCTTAGTTAAATAGCCTTTTGTTGATAAATCATATTGCATTTTAGCTGTAGACTGCTTTGATATGCACAGTCTAGCCAGTAATAAATAAGCAGTACTGAAATTTAAATATTTTGTGGCATCCTCGATCAACCCTCCACTATTATTAACACAATGTTACATCATTTTGTTCTGGTATTCTAAGTGTTCTTTGTCATTTGCTTATGTCCAAATCCGATGTTAAAAACGACTCTATTCATCACAAACTTTGATTTTATGACCACAGCCCACAAAAGTTTCATATTTATAGTGGCAAAACAGGCAAATTTTTATTTTTTCTAGACAGTTCCGGAAAGTTCTAGAAAGTTCTAAATGATTCCAGAAAGTTCTAGAAAATTCTGGACAGTTCTAGAAACTTCTGGATAGTTCTCACAGTTCCAGAATATTCTGGAAATCTATTTAGCATTTAAAATGAATGGAGAATGTTCTTGAAAACAGATACATTTCAAAATGTCATTGTCCTGAGCACAGAAGCTGTCATTATCCGGGTGTGTTTGGCAGTAAACGCAGGCAGGACTGACGGTGAAACACAAGGGGTTTATTAACATAAAGGGGAGAGACACACAAGGACACGGACCACAACAGTTTGCAACATGTACAAAACAACGTTGGACGAGGTGGGACGTCCATGAAGGCCCTTTAAGCCCTTGGCTAATTGCCCACAGCTGTGCCTGTAGCCCGGCTCAGCTGTGGGGGCGGGGCCTGGACGCCCACCTGACAGAAGCAAAGTTTTTTGTGGAACAACAGACCATTTCTATTTTTTTAGGCATAAGTGGAAAAACACTCTTTGTACCCAACAAAAATAAAATAGAACTGTTACATAGTGTAATTACTCCAGATTTCCTTAATAGTGCGAAAACAGAGGTCTCAAGTCAGCTAAATTTTCTCTTAGTTACTAAGCTAAATGGCCAGAGTTGGATATTTTGATTGCTTTGCCCAAATTATCTCTGATAAACTGCCGAGATAATTAAGAGGCTGCCTACAACGCTATGGCATAGCAATCTGCTGTGCATCTGTCAGCCTATCACAGATTGAACTTGGGTCAGTGGTGACAGACATACTCAAGTGGGCACATGTGTCTTGATTGCAAACCTGAATAGTACTCACAGCATGCTGTTTGCTTTTGCAGGACAGAATCCAGGTGGTTAATGGGGCTTTGTCCATCAGCAGTCTAACTCTGTCCGATACGGCTATGTACCAGTGTGTCGCAGAGAACCGTTATGGCAGAGTTTTTACCAACGCTGAGCTGAGAGTCATAGGTAAGAGCACATCTCTTCTCTTCAGTTCTAAAATGAGATTTAGGTAAGTGATGAGATGCATTAGTACTGTAGGTACTACAAGACAAGTGACACAAGTAATACAAGCAACCAGAGGAATATTACTGTGCAAAAAATGTCATTTGGGAAAATATGTATAGCTTTTTATATGGGCACTAAGCATTAGCATTTAAGTTAAATTGTATCACTTTACAATTTTACAAAGTTTACGATTTTGGTTATGCCTGTCAATTCGGGGCAGTGGTGGTGTAAAAATTAAGAAGTTGCCACTGTAAACTGAAGGTTGCCGGTTCAAATCCCAGACCACTACCAGTACCACTGAGGTACCATTGAGCACTGCTCCCTGGGTGGTGCCCATGTCAGCTGCCCACTGCTCCTTCAGGGATGGGTTAAATGCAGAGGTCTTGGACAGTGGTGGTCTATTGGTTAGGATCCCACCTGTGGGAACTGAAGGTCGTAGATTCAAGTCCCGGCCTGGGCACAACTGAGGTTCCCTTGAGCAAGGGATCGTCCAGCTACACTGCTCCCCGGGCACTATTGGTAGCTGCCTGCTGCTCTATGTGTGCACATGTGATGGGTTAAATGCTGAAGTCACATTTCGTTGTGGTGCTTGAGTGTGATGACACATAGTCCCTTTCACTTTCATGATAAAAAAAATATCACAAAAAAGCAACAAACAGAACAGAAGTGAATACTGCATGTCTGACTTCACCTGAAAATTCTCTATTTGTGCACTAGTCTAATTTAGCTCATTTTAGGTAAGGAATAAAATCAATAAACACATTTGAACTGTAGTATTTATTTATTTTTTTATTTAAGTTTGAACATAGTATTTTGATTCATCAGATGCTATTTTTAGAATTATCACTTATCACTGTTGGCCATTAGCCTTTATGCTAAAAAAGGGTTTGAGGTTCATATTTTTACACTCTCAAGGGAAAATGGTGAATTTGCCTGCCTTAATACATCATCCTGTGCAACTGTAAAATTTCAGACATTTGTGTGAGTGTGGGCACGTGTAGGAAACATCTTAGCATCTGTTGTGCTAATTACAGTCACAGAGTCTGCTAATTTAGACAAAGCTAGAGAGCAGGAACAGATCAATCTTCATGGCTGTGTTTGTGACTTGGTGGCAGATGGCATGTCAGATTTAAGAAACAAATGCACAGAGAGCACAGATGTAATAATGGATTTATTTATTTATTATTAATATATTTTTTAAATTTTTGATTTTGACATTAAAAAAATTGTTGGTAAAACCAAACCCTGTTTACCAAAACTACCAAACACTGTCTACCAAACACTGTGTGCACGTGGACTACAATATTATTTTGCCACCCAGTACATAATGCAGTATATTCATCAATATGTAGTGTAAATACTGTAATGAGATAAACTGTACAATGTAAAACAATGCCTTGTTTACACCATTTAGGAAATGAACTTTTTGAAGAATTGAATTTAATGCAACTACAAATCTAACACAAAGTAATTTTACATTGGTCTTGCCATCTGTCCAGTTGTCTTGCCAACTGTCTGATTGTCTTGTGTCTCTTTTATCTGCCTGTTCCATGTGCAACTGCCTTTAATGTTTAAATTGATTTAAACATTAAACTGTTTTATAAATGCTTTGCTTGTATAACCCTTTGTGTTCATATGTCTTTGTAACTGCTGTACATGCTGTTTTTTCTTGTTTGTTTGACTTTGTTTTTTGCTCGTTGTGATGTGTGTGAATTATATTTAGTGTGTTTAATGCTAGTGCTGATTTGTATTTTTAAATTAACGTATTATCTGGGCAGACATAACAGATGAAAGGAGCACAAACTGTGGGTCATTTCTGTTCTTTTAATGTATTAATGGCCACTGTTCTTAACAGATAAATTAGTATATAAAAAGGAAAGTTTTTCCAGAAATGCATTATGTAACTTAATAGATGCTGCTGTTTTTAATAGCAGACAACTCTAATGTACCTTAGAGCAACACAAGAGAAAGCAACAGGACAAATAAATGCAAAAAAATCGAATTAACCATCTGCAAAACCATGCATATATTATAATTGCCAACTTTGAACCATATGCTATTTGATGTTTGCAAAATTGGTGATGGATGTGCCAGTAGGCACGCAAAAAAAAAAAAACTCTCCCAACCTTAATCTTTAAGGCCAGCTCTCCTGTACATTTTAGTGCTTTTCCTGCTTTAATGAACCTGGTTTAGTTCAGTATGGGTTTTTTAATGAGCTGATTAGTTGGATGAGGTGTTGGGAGCAGGGAAAACAGGGCGGTGCATCTCCAGGACTAGGGTTGGGAACAGTTAGAGTAGTTACTCAAATTACTCACTACTTCTGTCAAACAGTAATGGGTTTTCTTCCTGATTACTGAACACATCCTGGAAAAAGTAATCTCACTACTCATTACTTCTACTTATTTTATGACATACTCCTTCTCTGTTACTCTCTAAAATCCACACATACTCTTATAGACTGGAAAGCACAACGGAAAAGCCAGCAGTCTTTCAGTATTTAAGAAAGAAACAGTGACCTCACCACTAACACTCTCCTTTGCCTAAATGCATAGACGATGGGCCCTATTTTGCGCCAACGTGAATTTGCTTTTTTCATATCAGCACATTCCTCTATTTCATGCCATGTACGCACATTTTCAACAAGTGAATTTGCATGTGTTTGCACTTGAAGGAGAGGTGCTTTTTAAATGAGGGAGGTGCATTGTCAGTGCGCTTTTTTTTAGGGTAGAGAACTAACATTGTCCCTTTGACCAAAAACAACTTCTAATGTTAATGGCATATTATTAAACCACATTTAAGTGTCAAGATCTTGTAATGTGTGAGTGCACATTGCTCGTTACAGACACAGGTAGCCCTCAAAGTGAACTAATGGCACTTGAAAAGCTTTGGTGGAACAGTGCTGCCCCCATAAATGATGTGCATGTGCATTTTCACTTCATGCTTGAGCAGGTCCGTTTCCTCCCCAACAAACCAATCTGTTTTGCCAGGTAACCACACCATTATAATAGCAATCCACCATAGCTCATGCACCCCTGCCTGTGACTGGTCAGATTATTATATAAAAAACACAACACACTTCCAAATATTAAGAGAGTTATGACAACTTTTTTTCATCTTCGGCTAATGCCAAGTCACATTTTTCTGCCATCAAAATAACAAAAATGGAGTCGGACGTGCCTATAAATGTTAGTTACACATTGTGCTTTATATTTTGCAATACATCGTTAAAATAAAGTCCAGTTTGTTAAAATTATGAATGGCTGATTTTGAAAAACTAGTCAGTAGAAACAGTTAAAAAAACTGCCTCCTCTAAATCAAATCTTTACTGAAAATGTAAAGCTAACAGGGCTGTTCCTCAACTGTCTGGCTTGTTTGGATGAGATTGAGACTTTTCTCTTTACAGGGACATTTTTCCATCAGTTTCTTATTAGCATGATTTCAGGATTTGACAGGCCATTCGTCAGGTTTACAGCACTTCCTGCACTCCTGCTGTGCTGCTCATATTCACAATGAAAGTTTGAGGACAGACATGTAAAATGTATTTATAGGAAATCTGTTGTAAATGTAGTATGTGTAATTAGTATTGTTCTCTCAGTGTGAGTAAGGCAATGCAGAATGTTTACATTAAGATCACAACTACACTGCATTACGCTACTTTCAGGAAAAAGTAATGACAAGTGGCCCCCAGCACTGCATGAGAACGCTGCAGTATCACATATGAGCATGTATTGATAGTCTGAGTTTCAGTACTTCATTGTTTAATTATTCATTTTTTAAATGTATAATAAGATTATTTTTAGACAAATATAATTCCAAAATCCATTTGCATCATTGTTTACCACATTTTTATTTTTTATTTTTTGAGATCAAAGTTTCTGTCAGTGGAGCCGTTGTTAGGAACAGGAAGACAGCACAGCGGGTACTGCTCACCCACACACATGACAGAATGTGGTTCAAGCAGAAATCAGAAACACCACAATAATAAACCAGTTAGAGTCACTGGGTTGGAGACTGGGGTGAATGCACTCGTTTGTTAAATATGTAAGTCTGTGCTGAATGTTGTTTGTCTACTGCACAAATACAAGCATCTGTTACATATGTAAATGTTTGCATAGTCAGCCATACTTAGCATATCACAGATTTGGAATTTACACTGGAATTCCTTGAATAATGAGACTTTCCCATCAAGGAGCCTCTCTTTCAGGCCTGCCTAACTTCCCCATCCACACCTTTAGTGCCATTAACACTATTTGTTTTGCACATGATCACAGTCACTTAATCGAAGTCATCCCCCATCTTCTCAGGTGAAACTCCATGTAGAATTATAAGGTAAGAATTATAAACCAGTAACCACTTGAATGACACTGAGGGTACAAAGTGCTTTTATTAGTTTTATCCTGGCGCATTTCTCATTTTCATACCATATGCTCACATTTTCAAAAATACCAAATGATTTTGTGGGTGTTTCCCTCTCGTGGGAGTGGTGCTTCTTAAATGAGGCGTGGCAGGGTGTATTTTTGACACATTGCTATTTTAAGGCAGTAAAAATGACATTGTGTTTTTTTTACAAAAACTACATTTAAAGTCAGCGGTGTATTATTAAACCATATTTAAGCAGCATGTTTTAGTGAAGTGCAGGTGCACGACACTCGTTACGGACACAATTATATGCTGGAAGTGCACTTATTACTCTTAAAAGGCTTGAGTGGAACAGTGCTGCTCCCATAAATGATGTGCTCACACATTTTCATTTTGTGCATGAGCAGGTCCATTTCCTCATCAAAAACCAATCTGGTGTGCCAAGTAAACATGCCATTATAATAGCACTGCACCATAGCTCCGCCTCTGGCTTTTAAAGATGATGTGACGTGCCAGTTTGATTGGTGTATAAATCTGATAGGCTCTGAAAAATTAAGAGAGTTAGGATGACATTGTTGCACCTTTCACTGTAGCTACATCTGTTTTTTCTGACATCAAAATAGCAAAATAAATTTGGACACGACCATGAATGTGAGTTGCATCTTGCACTTTATGCTTTGCATTAGATTGTCAAAATAGAACTTTGTCTCGTTCTCTGTGTTTTACACCAGAAATTTACATATTCTGTGTCTGTATTTCTCTGTGGGCTTGTACTCATTATGGAATCATTTTTTCACATGTGCCATATGAGGTGTTTACTTGCAAAGTATGTCTCAAAACATCACACACACATGCACACATGTATTGGTTTCATTAGTTTCACTCACACACACACTTTTACCTGTTTATTGCAGTAGAATCATACCCCACCAATCCTCTGAAGACTTTCAACACGTGCCTAATACCTGCCCGATTTAGCTCATTATGACTGTCATGCACTTCTAAAAAAATAATGACCCAGTGTATAAGATCTGGGTTAGAATTCAGCTCTGCGGGAGGGCAGCAGGCTCACAAACACTCAACACTACTAAAAAAAAACGACACTCTCTGAGCAGGATAACTCTTGACACTACAAAAGATCAAACGTCTCCTTGTCTTTCAGATTAAAGAGACTGAACTTGTGCTTCTTTTTTAATATGCTGAGCTGGGTGCTAATTAAAGGAGTGAAGCCTGTTCCTTGGTGCCATCATTTCCCTGCATAATGGTAGCTTTGAAGGGCTCCGCTTCGAGCCGAGGCAGAAGGAGCCAGGATAAATCCTGCATGCTGAAATTGTCGTGTGGCAGTGACAGCTCTCCACTTCACATTCTTTACACATTTTAAATGTGCGTGAGCCCCATGGTTCGGTGGAGTATGTCTAGCGGGAGGGAGAAGCCTTCTTCAGGATCTTATGAAAAGCCAGTCTCAGTGTGTGTTTGTGGAGAGGAAATCAACAGGAGAAGCCTTTTATTAAAAGTGACTGCCAGCTGTCTTTCAAAGCCCTTGCAATAATTCAGCCATTTTAGTGTCTCAGTGATCATGAGTATCCCTGGATCTCTCCCTTTCTTACTGTCCCTTTCTCACTCACAGCCGTGGCACCAGATTTCTCAGACAGCGTGCTGAAAGCGCAGACGCTCGCCCGGCAGGGTGGAGATGTGCTGATCGAGTGCAGGCCCCGGATGTCTCCTCGTGGAATGATCTCCTGGAGGAAAGGCAAAGAGGCTCTAAGAGAGAGCCACAGGTACCGAAGCTGCTTTGAGTTTTTACACGACCCAATCGCATTGTCATTATACGACAGAGCCATAAGATTGGTGTCTTATCAAAACCTTACAACCCCTCCCCCTTCTTTTTTTTCGTGCACCATTTTAAAATGTCAGCTGCCCTTTTCCAGTTGTGAACATTTCATGATTAATGGACCAAAATACCTTTTATAAAAGTCCACTTTGGGGAAAGGTTAAGTGGGTAAAAAGTGTTGTCTGGTCAAGAGTGTGAAAGCTAGCAGATCAGGATAATCCTGATTTGCATTCTGCCTGTGTTGGTAGCTGTGTTTAGATTACAGCTATGCTTTAACCCTATTATCAGTGTCCCCTAGCGAGATGTACGCATGCGTCTGTCAAAACAATACAACCCGTACAACGATCCGTAAAAAACCTACTGGCTAAAGCTCAGAAACTTCCTCAATTCTCTGTCCCCCAGAACATGTGTGCCAGATTTGGAGACGACTGGGTGCTAGTCAGTCTGAAAACCAAGTGACAACTATTTGCCTTGTTACTTCATGTCCCTTGACATATTAATCATTATATCATCTCCTTTAGACATTTTCCCATCTTCCATCTTTTATCAAAATGTATGACTTTTGCCCACCTCTATCTTACCTTTTTATGCCATCATGCACAAGCCAGTGGGGAAATATAATTCAAACTTAATTTCCAGGAAAGCTTGGATTTTTAATAAAATAACAAGAAAGGTAGATGTGGGCAGTGGTGGCCTAGTGGTTAGGACAAGGTCGCAGGCTCGAGTTACGGCCGTAATGTGTATTTTTTATGTATTGTATATATGTGTTAAGTGACAACAGCTTTCCTTTAAGTCCTAGATGTATTTATCATAGAAATTTGATGGTTTGAGGTCATGCACTTTCAGCATTGGTTTCTGGACTTGTCCTACAGGGACAGAGATTTCTCTGAATTACCTGAATCTTTTCACAATATTATGTTCTGTAGATGATGAAAGACTTCAGTTCTTTGTAATCTGGTGTTTTTTTTAACTGACTGACAATTCTCTAAAGAAGTTTGGCACAAAGGGCAAAGTGGTAAACCTTTGTTTGCAGAGACTGAGCCTTTGGTCCTGCTGAGCCTCTTGATCCCCTTAGCTGTTGCCAGCCCAGTATATTTATTGTGGAACGTTTCAAAGTTTTTTTTCACTCTTATTCAGCTCAGTCATAACTTTTTTTGAGGGTGTTGCAGGCGTTAAATTCTAAATTTGTTTATATTTGCAAAATACATTTAAGCTGATCAATGAAAACATTGGAAATATTTTCTGAGCTTTAACAAGTTTTACATTCATGGTTTTATTGCATTTTATGAAAAATACCAAATGTTAGGAAATGGGGTTTGTATTTACAAACAATATTTTTCCTCCTCCTCTAACACCCCTCAGCTATCATTCCTGAGACTCTTTCCTATAAACACTGCATTAACGGCATGTAGCGCCTCAGTTCTGCCCTTCAGACTAAAGGGTTTTTTTTAACAAGGGGCCAATTATTTGACCGTTTTTAGTACAGGTTTACTTTTGTACAATACAATGCCAGCAGCTCATAATGAGCTCATAACCTCATAACCTGGACTTCTTAACTTGCATGAATCATTTTGTGAACATCTCTGGTTTACCTTCGTTACAGGTCTGTCATGACTCTCGCTTAGTTATATTAACCTCGCTCACCCCCCTAATATGGATACTGCACCAAATGTCTTTGGTAAATGTTTAAACATCAGTGCAATATTTGCCAACTCTGCATGTATTACTATGTCAGGAGCCCTAATATGTCTGAAGTGTCTCCAAGTGTACTATTATGTAAAATACCCTAAATCTAAGGTCAAGGTTTTCATAATGAATATTTTATGTTTACTTTTTTTTAAAATAGCTGCAGTTTATTCAAGAGCCTTCAAGAGCACACTCATATAAAACTGAAGACGTATAAAGAGAGTGTAGGTGAAAATAAGGTTCTGTGTTTGTGTGCTTGAGTGGTATCATTTCACTGTAAGAAGTCACTTAATGATTACTACTGATGAGCTACAGGACTGAACATCCACCCACCATGCTGTTTCTGTGTTTTGCAGACTAATGCTGTAGCCAGTTTATCTATACTCTTCATTAGGACAAGAATATCTGAAAAAGGGATGAGCGTCAGGATAACAAAGGCTCATTCGTGTGGTTAGGACTTTGCCCTTGGGAACAGATGGTCGCAGGTTCAAGTCCCCACCGGCTGCACCACTGAGGTTCCCTTGAGCAAGGTGTCGTCCTGCTAGCTGCTGTTAATAACTGGGTTAAATGCAGAGGTCACATTCCATTATGGTGCTTGAGTGTGTTCACAATGACAAATAGTCACTATCACTTCATTTCCTAAACGTGATGTTCAAAAATAGTCTTGTTCAACACATCTGACTGCTGATGATCAATGCATTAACCTGTTATTTCTCCATGACATATGCTTTCTCAGAATCAAGAGCCAATACATGAGATGATAAATCAGTTTTTTATTATTATTTTCATTTTCTTTTGTTAAAGTGTTGGAGATCCACCATCTCAAGTAATCATGTGTCTGCAAATCAAATGCTGTCAATATTTTTGTCTTTGGAAACTTGATGGCACATGAGAAATGTTGTAACTTGCCACTGAGAGTGAGTGAGCAGATGGAGATTTGTTACTAGCAAATCCTTCCCTGCAGCAACACAGTGCAGTTTAAACACAATTGTATAATGAAAGGTCATGGTAGGTATTAAGCAGATCCCATGATATGCTCTTAAGGGTTATTTTTAATCTGAATCTCTGGCACTGTCATATCACAGAGCTGCTATAACCTTGTATCTCAGCCCATGTTGTAGCTTTTCTGATCTTCTCAAGATTCAGTTAGTGTTATAGATGACAAAGCATGAGACAAAGATAGAATTCAGTGCTAATTAGTACCATGCTCACAGTTTTTGACACTATTGCACAGCTTTATTAACTTATTGAAGACAGAACCAAAAAACTGAGAAAAATGTTAAACACATAAGATGTAGAAACCAACTCAAACTTGTAGCTGCAGCAGAATGGCAGTGGTCTAGGGGAGAGCAAATCCGGCCTGTCTGGTCTCCAGGATGTATCTGGATGTCGTCAGATACATCTTTGTCAGGCAGGCTTGATTTCTTTAGACTGTAATCCCTCCGTCTGATGGATATTAGAGTAATTAATTCTCCTCACTTCACCACATATGCTAGAGCAAGCACAGGAGCTGGACATGAAAAACTGGAGAAACACAGAAATTCAGTGATGGCTGAAGACATTCCTCCAAAAAAGCCTTGAGTAGTTAAGTGAACTGAATACTCAGCTCCTTTGATGAAAGATGGAGACTTGTATCCTTAGTGGCCATACACTCTTCTCAGGCTGAGGCTTGGGGGCTTACTTTCACATGAAAATAAGTCTACTTTGAAACCTCTACACTGTTATGTAACAACCAGCTACTCAAACTGTAACTGGAATATTTTGGTCAGGTTGCCAGTCTCACAATATTACTGCAGTGTTGGATTGCAGCTTGCATGCAGCAGTACTCATATTTCAGATTAGCAACATACTGTATATGTCAGAGAATTTGGCAACATTTGGATAAAAAAATGACCCTACGCCAAAATATATTGTCATAAAACCAGACTGAGGGCACCTAATATTTGCATGAGGCGACTACAGAATGGTTCACGACATCATAGATCTATGATAATTTTAAGCCAGCATCATTGTCTAAGCCCTCCAGACAGTGCTTAGCAACTGTTACTGCCCACCAGCGTTAAGCTCTTTAGCATCAGGTCAGTGAAGAGTCTGATGTTGAAGCTACACATATTTAAAATGTGCCTGAGGAGACTGTAAAAGATGCGTATTACTCTAGTGAGCAAAGAATTTTATTTTCTACCCATTTCCATCTATCCTTCCGTGCATCCATCCATCCATTTTCTCAACCGCTTCTTCTGTTGGGAAGCTGGAGCCAATCCCACCTGACTATGGGCCCAAGGCGGGGTTCACCTAGGACAGGAGGACTAACCCATCACAGGACAACACATAGACATCCATTCACACACTCACGCCTACAGGCAATTTTACAGTGGGAGGACACCAGAGAACCTGTAGGAAACCCACACAAACATGGGGAGAGCTTGCAAACTCCACACAGAAAGGCACCTATGGGCGACCTAAGGGTCGAACCCAGGACCTCCTTGCTGTGAGGCAACAGTGCTAACCACTGCACCACTGTGCCACTGTACAAAGTTCCTAAGCCAAAGAACGTGTTCGCTTTGGATTTGTCTCATTTAAAACTCACACATATACTTGCATGTGTTAGCCAGAGACATTTGTTTGGTTAAAAATGTGTTGTTTTATTCATTGTTTTATTAATGTAGACTAATGAAGTGTATATATTGCTTGGTTGCTATATGTTAAAAGCCTGTGTCCTTGCAGCATGCTTGAATAATAATGTGATGAACAGGAAATTAGTATGTTCCTCTTAAACCGGCTCTGACCCAGGCTCACAGATTTTGTGCTATTATATAAGGTCTTGCTGTCTCCTTGTGATTGCATGTGTCTGCATTTAAGGGAAACTAGTATTAGCTAAAAATTACCAGTGATTGTAAACTATGTCAGTTCTCATTTTATCATTGCAGTGGAGGCACCCAGTTAAAAGGATTACAGCTAAAGAAGCAGTAAAAAAGTTCAAGTTTATTGTCCTTCATGGATAACAATGGAACATCATTACTAGTAATGACATTCTTGGACTCGGAGCCTCCTCAAATTGCACAGTAAAATAAATATTTCAAATGAATAAAGTAATAAAAGAAGAATAAAATAATAAAAAAATACAAGGAAATAAGATGGAAAGAGTGAAATGTAGCCTTGAATTAAATCCTAGGAGTGTGCAATGACAAACTAGAGAATAAAGAGATTGCACAGAAAAAAATGGAAAAAAATAAAATGAAGAGGATAAATCTAACAATAAACAATATACACGTACTATATTGAGCTGTAAAAAGTATGCTTACAAGGCAATATGCAGGAAAACCATGAGGTGTTTCAAGATTTAAGCACTTTTTGTCCCACACACAGTTATACAAGTACAATGTGCAGTGAAATGTAGCCCTAAGACTTAATGACTTAAACTATCCAAAGAAAAAAGAGTTTAGACAAAAAGAGAGTGTAAAAATATGAGTACAAGGCAAGATACAGAAATACATGTGATATATGTAGATAAGAAAATATGCAGAGAGATGTAAATACAGAAAAAAAGTGGGAGGTGTGCAAATGGCATACTTCTAATAGGCAAATGCAAGGCAGTGGTTGGTGATTGAGTCACCACAGTAAAGTGCTGTAAAATTCCCTGCCGACAGTATATACACATGCATATAACAGAGTCATTTAGGCGTGTGTGTAGATACGCGAGTCAGGAAACATGAGTGAATGAAAATGAAATGTGCAGTGTTGCACCATACGGAGCTGCAGTGCAGCAGAGCAGTGGTGTATAGTCCAGATGGAGTGCTACTAAATATGAGGCATGTCCAGATTTAGAAACCTTATGATCTGAAGAGAAACGCGCCTCTCGAGTCTCTATGCTTATGTGAAGCTTTATATTCATACACTTTTATAATTCAACCATTGGGACATTTGAGCTGTATTGAAAATGCGTCAGATTTTTGCCAGAAAGTTTGTGATAACCAGGGGAAAGTAGAGATGGTAGGAAAATGTGAAGGGGGATGTCAAGTTTATACAGATTTGGGCTGTTACTGAGTGGAGCTAAAATACACAACCCTGACACTTCTACTGGCATATAGTAGAAATCTTACTTTGCTTGGTGGAATGTTGGGCCATTACTGAGCTACTGCTGTTCCAGTTGCTGCCTTCCTTAACAAGTGTAGTCGCAGCACTTGCCCTTGATCTTGTTGTCCGAAATCCCTACACTTAAGATTAAAGAACTGCATTATTTTTAGGAATTGTTGTTGTGACCAAGATTACCTCTTGTATCTTTCTGTCTGTCTTTATATCATCTTCCTTTTCATACCTGTATACTGAGTTGCCTGTTTATTTGCTATCCCCTGCTTGTACCTACTTTTTCAGGTGCACCTCCCATGTAATAGCAATTTTTAGCAGCACAATTACAGACTGGAACTTTCTTGTCTTTCTACTCCATCCATCAATGGAATGGGAATGCCATGGGACCACTGCTGACCAAATATTATGTGCATGGTGGACAGTTCTCTATGCAACAGTGACACCAACATGGCAGGGGATTTTTAAACAGTTAAAAAAATAGTTACTGCTAGTTTGAGAATAGACTGTCAACCTGAAATATCCAGCCAACAGAGGTCAAAACGAACCACTAATGAAGGCGAACTCTGGTCCTGGAGCACCAGTGTCCAGCACAATTTGGCAATTTCCCTGCTATTAACCCACATGGCCTAATCCTTGCAATTAACTACAGAGTTTAATTTTCAAAATTGTGTATTGCAACAAAACATCTCTATTTTTACATCCACAACTGGTCAGTCAGTGTTTAATGAAAAACCCTATACATGACAGTATCAGTGCTGAGAACTATCCACCACCCACATTATACCTGCCTAATGATGGAGTAGAATAGAATATTTGTCATTGCCCAAGTACAGCGAGATTCGATTTGCAGCTTCCATACATGATACTACAAAGACATAAACAAGTAAATGTGATTAACAATGGCAATGGAACCAAAACAGAATAGCAGCAATAGCACAATCAGTATTGATTAAAGACAGTATCAGTGTTTTGTGAAGCATAATAACAGCAGATAAATGGCAAGAAGTGGTGAATAAGTCACAGCCAGAGTGACAATAATATTAATAGTTTAACACACATACTGCAGTACTTGTTCAGGAAACATTAATAACTGTAACAAAACCAGAAGAACTAGTAATAGTGCAAATGTACACTGATGGATTGGGTAGAACGATGCAGAATCGTAATATAGCCATTTTATACCCAAAAGCCTGACAAAAAAAGTTTAGGTACCTGATGATCTGCCACCTTACTATGTGTTACTTTGGTAACGTCTCTGCTTTGACATCATTAATTAATGTCCACAGGAAGTTCATCCTTAATCCAACTTCCATAAAGATACATTCTACATCCATGGCAACCCCTCTTTCCAGAAGAGTTGGGATTTTTTATAAAATGCAGTAAAAACAAGAAAGTCTGATTTTGTTTTTACCTTTTTAAAATGTTTTTTGTTTTAGCTAATAAAAGTTTTGAGAAAATTTTTGCAATATTTTTCGCTGATCAACTTAAATGTATTTTGTAAATGTAAAATGTATTTTATTTATATTTACAACATACATTTAAAAAGTTCAAGAGAGTTAACAAATCACACATTTATCTTTTTATTGCAGTTTATGAAAGGGGCTAACCTTTCTGGAAATGGGGTTTGTCATGTAACTTAGTAGTGGTTTTGTGTGTGTGATAAAACTGTAATGTAAAAAACACTCAACACTGATTTTTCCAGAGTTTCGGTGTTGGACAATGGGAGTCTCCGGATATCAAACATTTCCAAACTGGATGCAGGCCTATATACCTGTGTGGCTCGGAATCAGTTTGGAGTGGCGAGCAGTGCTGGGACTCTTGTTGTAAAAGGTATGATGTGAAATTTGAGAGGCAGCTTATTTTTATCATTTGAGTTTCCCCAAACAAATCACTGTGGTCTGTGCAACGTGATATCCATTGTTTTGTATGAGAACAGAGAGTTGTTGGCATTTCTTGAAGGAGCCAAATCAATAAAACCACCATGCAAGTGCAGTTTGCTGATGCTCTTGGTCTTGGAAAATTGAAACCCTTTTTATTTCCCTTCCAGTGGGCTCCACAGCAGTTTCTCCAGTGTGTGTTTATCTGACATAAAATCAGTTTTCTCTGCAAGTAGTTAACTGCTCAGATTGTTTATCTGTACTCTTTTATGGTAGATAATGTAATTAATAATGTTTTAAGCATGAACACTTTTTAAACACGTTCAGCCTGTGATGCAAATTATTAAAAACCTTTTTTTTTTCAATAATCCTTTACAGAATTTTTTCTTTTGTGAGAACTACATTTTTTCCTATTTTTCTCTTGTCCAGTTCATAGTTTATCTTTGGTTGCATAAATAGCAGATTAATCAATTCTGGCCTAAAGCATCTTATTTGCTTGGTATAAGTTGCATTATGAAATCTGAATACTTAATGTATAAACTGCTTACAATCTTGCATAGGCTGTGATATAATGTACAGTGAGTCTGATTGTTTCAGGCTGAATATCACACCCTTGACTGTAACAGGCAATAAGACCATGAATGCACAGTGTCATCTAGTGGTGCCGTGCTTGTAGTGCACAACACGGTTCACAATACTGCTCCATTCACTTGCATTTAAGTGCAGTTTGAATTCTAGTACATTCTAGTTACCTTATGAATTGTGAGTTGGACTGCTCATGATTTTAATTCTTACATCTTTTTCTTTCCAGAACCCACCATTATCACCACTAAGGCAGCCCAGCTGGACGTAACAGTGGGCGAGAGCATCGTTCTACCATGTCAGGTGTCTTGTGATCCTTCCCTCGACGTCCGGTTCACCTGGTTCTTTAACGAGCAGTTGATTCATTTTGGAAGTCAAGGAGGATATTTTGAAAAAGTTGGTGGGGTAGGTTAATGGTCATCACTCAATGATTTTTCAAGTTTACAAATGTAAATACTTTTACAGTATTTTGGCTATGTATTTCATATTCAAGTGCAGCTAATACCCATCGTATTCTCAGAAAGCATAATATGACATGGTTTCTCCTGAACACTATAATATTCTTGTCTTGCCCAGTCCTGCTGTATCCCAAACATAATCTAACAATGTTCTCTTTGTGGGCTCATAGAGATTTGCTGGTGATATCATGATCCGCAACATCCAGTTAAGGCATGCAGGGAGATACACCTGTGCAGTTCAAACGAACATGGACAGTGCCTCCATAGCTACAGATGTGGTTGTCCGAGGTAAAGTCATAAAAAGCTGTCACTTGATGCTTGTGAGAAATTACTGGAATTTAGACATTGTCTGTATAATTCAAGCACAATTACTGTTATAACTGACCAATACAGTGCTCTTCTAGGTGCCCCTGGGCCACCACTGGACATTCAGGTAGACCATGTTACTGAAACTACTGCCTTTGTGTCATGGAGTCCAGGCCCTGATAACCACAGTCCTGTCGCCGCCTATGCCATTCAGGCCAGAACCCCATTTTCTCTAGGCTGGCAGGCAGTTAGAACAGGTATATTTTACCATAATGTCTTTTACTGTAACTTTTATTTATAAATGAATTGTCATTTTTGCTTACAGCTATTCAATGATTCTATTTAATGCTACAATTTTAATGATATTTTGTTTTGTGAAAATTAATAATTTACATTTTAACGGTATTTTGGATAATTATAGCAGTAATTTATGCTGTTTTCTGTTTGTTCACACAAGTCATTGCACAAAATAACAGGCCCTTGTCACAGTATTTTCTGTGAGTAATCTATGAGTTTGGTATTTAAGTATTTCTGTCAAATGCCAAAGCTTTTGTTGCATTTTTTCTTCAGTTCCAGAGATTCTTGGAAGAAACCACTTGGCTGCGCGTGTAACAGACTTGAGTCCGTGGGTGGAAAATGAGTTCAGAGTGCTGGCCACCAATGCAATCGGCACAGGGGAACCCAGTAAACCTTCCCAAAAGATCCGCACCAAAGATGCACGTATGGACAACATACAGTTTTGTGTCGATTAAGATTTTTATAGATAAAATATATATACAGTATATATGTGTGTGTGTGTGTG
>JBBPDA010000132.1:2133482-2167086 GCA_037974385.1 Arnoldichthys spilopterus | reverse complement strand
ATATATAAAATCACACACTAAGATGGTGACTAACTGGCTTAACTGGCAGCTTCTCCATGGCACTTTATTATAAACACAAGAATGATCCTCTGGTTACAAATTAAGCCTAGTCTTAGACAAAATATACTAAAATTCTGCATTTATGAGCATTTCTTTTCATATTTAACCAGAGTTTAGAGCACAAGATTCTGACTAATCATTAAAAGAAATCTAGAACTAACGATGGCCATAAATTAAACCTTTAGGTTGGCAGATTTCAGATTAGCCATAGTTTTAATAATTGATAAAGCTATAAATGAATGAAAATGAATGTGATGGTCAGCCCTGGGGAAGATTTCTTGGAAGCGGAGTCCAGATATGTTTTCCTTGTACTAAATGGGGCAATATGACTTTAATCACAAGTGTAACTTTTAACTGTTAAACGAAGATTTTAGGCTTCCTAGGTTTTCAAAAGAAGTCAAGTCAAGTCAATTGCAAAAAACACAGTCAAGCAGATGACAAGACATTCTTAATTTACTCGGCTAGGGCTGCTCTGTACTGTAACATTATCTTAATTTGGACTGTGTCTTGAGATCCGCCCCGCTACAAGTCTGTAATTGCTCTGCTTGGATGTCTGAGACCTCTACTTCTGTCTTCGACATTATCCAGTTGAGAAAATTGCGATAATCACAGGGTATTGTCCTTTGTTGGAGGTCCATAAGAAAATCATCTACAAGACGCTCCCTGCGCTCTAATAAAAACCATAGCATCTTTTCTTCATCCAAACACAAAATCCTCCAAGACTTGTTTTAAAGAACAGTAATACACATACCATTTAAAGTCCATACACTCACACAACAGCACATACACCTGCAGTCATTCTTTACACTGTTCCAACACTATTGTTACAGGGGGAAATTTGTAAAAAAAGACTCACTGGGTACACACTCCACTGAAAATAGAAATCAAAGGCTCATCTACCACAGAGTAAAGAATTGTCAGCTTGAAACACACTAAAACCTGAAAAAGGTTTTTGACACTTAATTCAACACCCAGTATCCGCCACTATGGGACATGTTGAACCAGCATGAGGAAAGAGCCCATTTTTCTGCAAATAAATCAGTTTTCACAAACAAAAATACAGAATTGAAATCTGTCTGAAGACGACGTGCCTCTGGGGTATTCTGAAAGCCAAGCGGCTGTGTTTGCGTTCACTTCTTCCTTAATATTTTTAAACAGCTGAACAGTTTCACATGCATATGATGCAGATATGCAACAGAACTTTAATGTTATGTTTTACTAGCATGAGGGTTTCTGATTTTTTTTTCTGAAGTTCTAATATTAAACAAAATACTTGGGTAATTAATTGGTTTTTCCTTTTTATGTGCAAAACATCCATATAACCATATATTTTTTATAACCAAATTGATTTTGATTTCAAATTTTGATTGCAACGTTAGCTGCTGAATCCAGCTTCCAATACTTAATCTTCCTCTAGTTTCTTTTTGAAAATTAAATGTGTTTTCTTTTTCTTGTAATCACAGTTGAATGCATACAGGTGCATATAAACTTGTCTGAAAAAAAACCCACAATTTTGTTACCTGTGATATTAGTATAGTAGGATTACAGATTCAAATTCCAATTATGCATTAAGTCCAAGGAAGCAATTTCCAAGAAAACATGAATTCACTGAGTGGTAAAACTTTGTCGTAGAGCAAAGTGGAGCAGAGGAGTCTTGTGAGAAAGCGGATCAGTTCGTGTTTTAAAGCAGTTTCCTGTTGTTCTCTCCTCTCTACCACTAATAGTTTGAGAGCCATTGCTTCGCAGAAGCTGCTTCTTTCCATAATTGGCACAGACCGGTGTCCTTGTGTCCAGCAATCTGTCCGTCCCCTGTCAGCACCATATGTGCCTGTTTGATGAGTGCACTGACCCTCCGTAGCTGATTTGGTGCTGTCCGTCGTTTGTTAATTTCATCTGTTTCTTTTTATCCTAGGCTAAACCCTGCTTTGCCACATGCAAATGAATGGTTTGGTGATCAGAATCTAACAGCAGTGTTTCTGTGATATGCTACCCAGCGGATGATACTGTCCGTACACAAAGACAAATCGGTCAAATGGCCTAGTGCAGGACGGCCAAAACCACCTTGGGGCTGAAGAAAGTTCACTTGGGCTATGAAGGTGGAAAAGTGTTTGTTCTTTTAAACAGAGCACCTCTGTGCTGCAAAGTCTTTAGCCCCAAATGGGTCAGAGGACCAAAGTCAGAGTTTGAGTTGAAAGCTTCTATTCAAAGCTCAACAACCCCAGCGAATGTGAAAGGATGTGTGCATATATGGTGAGTTCTGAGTTCTGAGTTCTGGCGGAGTATAGTGTGTGTCCGTATGCAAACCGGGGAGGTCCTGGGTGGTTTGAAATCCAGAACTTCTGTACACAGTCCAGAAAATCTAGGCAATCAAGACTGGAGAGAAAAGCAATGACAGGCATTAACACTTATATTGTATAATACTAACAATTACCTCATCTTACAATAGTCCTGTGTCTTATGCAACAACATTTTTAACAACTTTTGGTTTCTTTTTTTATTTACTCTGCAAAATCGTTAGCACAACACGGTGGGTGCCACCACTCTTCTCCATGCAGCTAACTGGGGTTCAGTTTCTTTTAGAGCTGAGCACACAACACTACACCATTAAGAGACCTTGGCTAAGGCTCCTAATTCTACACTGGCCTAAAGTACACCTGGAAAAGAGCTTCTGCCAAATGAAGTGAAGTAAGTGTTTGTCATTGTGAACACACCCTATCACACAAAGTGTACCACAATAAAATGTGACCTCTATATTTAACCCCTCCACATGTGGAGCAGTGGTCAGCTATCAGCAGCACTCAGGGAGCAGGGTAGCAGGACGGTACATTGCTCATGAGTACCTTATTGGCACCTGGGCTGGGACTTGATCCTAAACCCCCCAATAACATGGGTAAGTCACTAACCACCAGGCTACCACTGCCCAAATATGTGCAACAATGCATTTATGCCAAAAATACATGAATGTAAAAGCAATAGAAAACTCGAAGCTGTACTTTATAGCAAAAAATGAGAAATGATGTCATTGTTCGCTACTTCCTTTGTATTCTACTGCTTAAACTGTATGTTTCATAACTTAAAATGTCACTGATGTACTGTACTCTCTTAATAATAAGCAAGTATTTTTCGAAGCAAGAGATACAGCGCAAACTTCCAGTAGGTTACAGGTTATTGAGCTTTATAATTGCATCTTAAATTCCAAATGGACTTTGTTTTTTCCAAACATGTTACTTTAACTTTTTCATTATGACATGGAGATGCCCCTACACAGTAACAATGTAAGATTTTCATGCTTCCTTCAGCAAATTTACAACAACATTTGTGTAATTTAGTGATGCTACTTGTCACTACTGTCTGCCTTTTCAAAACGGAGCATAAGAAGTCATCAGTAATGCCACTGGCATGTCATCATTTGCCCTGACAAGACACCCCCTTATGCCCCAATTAAAACGACCAATGTGGCAGAACAATTCAGTAAAGGAATAAGTGTTTATTTTCACAGCGAGAGGATTAATTATGCTCTTTGGGACTAGGTATGACAAATACCTTAGACTCCTCATGTGGGTCGTGTGTGGAAGATTCGGTTTCCCTGACAACAACTGCCTTGGTTACCAACATGTCAGGATGCTGCTGCTTGGCTTCTTTTATTGCCATGGCGAGCGCCTGTAAAAAGCAAACTCTCAAGTCACAAGTCTTTTCAAATTCTTTCCAAGGTTTAAGCTTGTTTTCGTATGTTATTCGCCATTTTGCTTTTAAGAAACCTGTTCTTTGCAAGAGCGTACTTGATCTTGGTCAACATCGTCATCTCCAGTTATAATAATCCTCTTTTCAATTCTTGTCTCTGAGTATCCTCCTTTCACCGTCTAAAGCAGAGGAACAGACACTGATGAGAGGGAATGATCGAACTCATCTTGCTTAAAGGCTACTGATCATTGTAAAGACAACCTACCTTGGTAACGTGTGTCGTTGTGGTTGATGTCACACTCTCTGTTACCAATAGAGGAGAACCAGAACCTTCTCTTGGCAATGATCCAAAGCTGACCTATCCAAGAAAAGGAAAATATATAGATACATATGGTTATCCTGTATATAAAATACAAAGAATAACCAGATGAGTTAGAGTAAAGTCGTTACATTACCCTGCATTAAAATTTAAAGTTTTTGCTCCGACAGCAACACTCTACATTTGTATGGTTTGAGCTATACTTACGGGTGAGATCCTCTCGGCCATTGTAAAAGAGCCTTCTCGCAAACCACCCATGCCATGTTCCTATAACATGAAAAATGTTTCTGCATGAATGTCCTTCAAAAGTAGCTGCAACTACATAGAGCAGATGTGCCTAAAATGTTGGGATGGGCCAAAAGTGAAAGTGACTATCTGTCATTGTGAACACACTGAAGCACCACAATGAAATGTGACATCTGCATTTAACCCATCGTGGAGCAGTGGGCAGCTAACAACAGAGCCCGGGGAGAAGTAGCAGGATGGTACCTTGTTCAAGGGTACCTCAGTGGTGCTTGGGCCAGGACTTGAACCTTCACAAGTTCACGATCCTTACCACTAGGCCTCTGTAGTTAGGTTTTTAAGTTTTTAAATAAGCATTTTAGAACATTTTACTCTATTTTGTTTCTAACTTAAAAGGGAAATATGATTTAAATAAGTTGCATATAGTATAAAAATGTGTTTTTTCATTGGTTGAGGGAGTGGCAGTATGATAACTTTTCTTAGGGCCAAATCCAACATGCTTTGGCTAATGGGCTTTACTCTGGGCAGTCCTCTATAAGAGTATTCGTGTAGTACAGTTATCTTTTTGCTTGGAAATAACTGCCATAAGATTTTATACTTATACACCTTATATATCTGCTATAATAGAGACTGTGGTTTCAGTATAATCACAATGAGAGTGTTTAACGCAATCTACAGGCTATACCATGTAGTGACATAGACTGAATTGTCTGTACCTGATCTGCAATCTCCATAATAGTGGTGGTGACCTCTGATCCATTTGGCTGCGTCTCGATCTTGACCTCAGTCTTTCTCAGGGCCTGCGAGGCAATGATTTCACCACTCTCTCTGCTATGAGGCTGGAAGGATGCGGTCTCTGAACCTTCTCGTTTTATCGCCTGCATACTAGCAAGCTCTGAAGACTCCTTTTTCAAAGCCTGAGCAGCTTTCACGGACCGCGGAGCCTTTTTTGGCACAAAAGGCTTTAAAGAAAAGGGGACAATGGCAAAAGGTCAAATCTTGCCTAGGAACAAGATTGATGGAATTTAGCAAGGCAGTGTCATTGAAAAGGACTTGACAGCATACAATGAAGCATGGTTCCAAAGAAAATAATAAGAAGCTGTGAGAAACATAACAGAATTTTGAAATTAAAGCAACCAAACCTTCAACGGACTGATATTCGATAATGGAAGGCAGCACCATATGGAACTGAATGAGCATCAATCATGAACTGAAATTCCCATGTAAATTCATGCTTTGTTTTGATGCCCTGTAGAATGCAAGAAAAAATAAAAATGACATGATAAAACACATTAAAGCCCCTGTCAACTGTCAAAGTGAGTTCTACTGGTAAAGACATTTCCCCATACTTAAACGCACTCTTACTGTTAAGGCCCTTGAATTTTATAATATCATTTTTTCTCCAGACTAATATTTCCCTTGAAAAGAATATCTGCATTTAATAAATTTCACTTTAGGTTTTTTTGTTTTTTAATCAAATATTCCAGTTTTTGATAATAGATTTATACATATAATGTTAGATAAGGAATCTTCCGCTTACTCCATTGGCGGCAATGACATTAATAAATGTAAATATTTTAAAATCTTTGTTCAGTAATATAATTTCATGAACAGCTGATTTACTGAATGGACATGTATTCCATTGCTAACTTTTAACAACTTTTAGCGAACTTTCGGTGCTTTTACACCTCCCTTTTTTGGTCTAGACCTTCTGACTTTTCAGTTTGGTTTGAAGGTTCCAGCCCAGACCAAAGAACCAAAATTTGGTCCAACTAACAGAGATGGTCTTGGTCTGGTTCAAGCTGAATCACGCATCCATGTAGTGTGAAAACACTGGAAGGTTCGGACTTTGAGATCATATACAGGAAGTTGAGGCAAGCTACTATCACCAATTAAACAATAAAATAAGAAAACAAACCGTAAGGGAAGTAAAAATGAACTGCAGTAGCACAAGGAGAGGAAGAGACAAAGGTTGCATCCCAAACTACATACACTACATAGAAAAAACTAAAACTAATGCACAACCAACCCTAACACATTCAGTAATGTAGCATGTAAAGTATAGACATGCATCTGCATTTAGGATCCTGCTGAAGTATTTAACTGTAATATGGTACAACACAATCCAATGCCCAATATATATATGGTTGTACATATCATCTATGAATCAGCTAAACTGATGGCTAGCCTATCTCTGTGTCCTCTCTGTGGCAGCACTTTAAAGTGGACTGGGAAATGTGAACAAAGATGCTGTGGAGTAATAATCCACCCTCAGCCTTATTACCTATCTAACTGCTGGACCTTGCTTCTGAAATTGAGGTCACACAAGCTAGCATTATGAGTTGGCACAGCCAAGCAAGTGTGCATCAGAGTCATAGCCAAAATGTGATTTCATTTGTGCTCTGGTTATTTGGGGAAGCTCATTATAGTCAGAATTACTCTTAAATCCAGCTTACAGTGCTGACAGAAATAGATTGTTAACTCTAATCAGTATTGTGGTAGGTATGGTGTCATGCACACCACTTTAAGTCCCACTCAACTGAAATCAAAGCAGAAACAATTTTTTTCAAAAATCTCTCAACAAAAGTCAATCTTTCTATGCCAGTTCACAGGAAAATTCAGGACAAAAACTATAGATGAGAGAATATTATCATGGAAATGAGTGGACAGGGGCTTTAAGACAGATGTATAGATAACATTGTTCATCAGGAGGTGACCCAGTGCCTACATTCAAACTGTCTACCTCAGGTTTACGCTCTTCCAATGGCTTCTGCTCTACTATGGGTTTTGGTTCTTCCACAGTTCTCCACAGTTCTGCGGGCTTCTCCTCTGGAAGGATGATGGGGTCTGCCCCAAGTATGAAGGCAGGATGGGTTGGTCGGTCTGAAAGGCTAAGTTCAGGTGAGAAGTCCTTCTCTCCAAGTTCAGACATCCCTCTGGAGAACTCCTCCATCCCTGTCTGAAGGTCCATCAGAACAGTGAAATCTACCTCAGCTTCCAGGCTGGAAGTGGAGCTGACCGTGATGCTGGAGCATTTGCGTTCAATGCCCAGGTGGGTCTCTTTAAGATACAGGGTCTCTTGGTCAGGGTCGTCTTCAGATACAGACCCCAGGCGTCTTTCCCATGGCTCCCTCTGAAGGTACAGACAAAAAGAGGAGATCAGAGAAGGTAAAGAATAATTCTTGACAAACTCTGCTTTTACAAACAACAATGGAGGGCTGTGGCAAAATGAGGCATCTACTAAAAGGCAATGAAAATATAATTGATAAAGTAAAGATCTTTTTAGACTAGGGTGGTCTAGTCCTGCCTATTTTGGTGAGGTTCCTGCTCAGACACACAAGATTCAAGTCAGCAATTCACTGCCAGGTTCGGTTGGTGTGCTAAGAGTAGGAAAATCACCAAACTGTGTTAAACACTGGCCTTCCAGGACTGCAGTTGACCACTCCTGTTTTAGACAATGACATTTAGGGAATGACAAAAAAAAGTTTACAAGACTAGTGGGAATTTAAATGTTAGGAAAAAGTTCAGGAATGGATTGATTTTCTTATCAGAACGTGTACATGTCTCTGAGGAAGGATTAAGAGAGAACTTTTATGACCTTCACGGCACACCGCACTTGCAAATGGCCCATAAATCAAATTCCTGCAGAAGTCATTAGCTATCCACTGTCAGAATGCTCAGAGGTTGGAACACACTGAAAAGTGTTGGCTTCTTGCTCTTTGAGGCAAGCCTTAGATGCTCTTAGTATGTCTGAATCTTTACATGCAGTGAGACAAAACCACTTGTCTCATTGAATCATCAGACTCAATGGGACCAGTTACTTGTGTGATTATGTGGCGAGTTTGGGCAACGTGCAGTAGATTTCATGCAGCTGTGGTATGAGAGCAAATGTGGTTTCTTATGTTGCAGCTAATGACAAAGACGCTAAAGCATAAACTTGAGAATTAGTAAGATGGTAGGAGTGGGAAAGATGAGTGGAAAAATGAGGCACCTGGGCTTCCTCCTGAGGTTCCGCATGAATTGCTGGAGTGGGGAGGGGCTCCTGGTGAGATGAAATAATAGGAAGAGTAATGCAAAGTTAGAGCTCTGAGGTTTCAGGCAAAAAGGTCACCAGGACACCAGCAGGACACCATAATGACCGTAATTCACCAGCTAGACACAAATAAAACTCCACAGATCAATCAGAACTTGATAGTGTCAGAACACAGTATTCATTCTACAGTGTTCTTCAACAAGTACATTGCACCACGACACTTAAGAGCTAGGAACTATTATACTTTTAACACAAGGGTGCAGTGGGAAAAGCCATTTTTAGACTTTTAAGATATTCAGCTAATTCTTTTAACAAACATTCAGAGGGATGTATATAACAAAAGGAAAACTGTATCATGAAGTCCCCAGGAACTACATGTCCTTAGCACACAAAGCTTAACTGAAGAATATTAACCAGGAACTCCTAAGAATTAGTTTAGACTGTGCAAAGTAGAAGCTCAGTGGGCTACTGGCCAAAAATATAAATAGATGTCCTTGAATAAAAAGACTTGTCTACCACCAAGTGAAAAGGAAGACCTGAAGCCTTTTAATCAAGGACCATAGCTTAGCTCAAACAACCACTTAACACATTACCTCTGTGCCCTGCTCATAAGCAATTACTTGGCCATTTTTGGAAATCTTGTTTGCAAAAGCCCCTACATTTGCAAAAATGGCATTTTAGCATAATAGCATGGTGCCTTTGATTCCCATTCCCAGCAACAACCATTCACCATTCCCTTTTTGACCGACAAAGTGGGACCAGAGAAAGGCTGTTGGAAGAAAAGGCCATAGACACGGTGGGAATTACAGGAACGTGAGCCTGAAGCTTAAGCAATGAAAATTACATGGAGGATCCTATGGTTTGTCTCAAATGTGCAAGCAGATGTGAGCTGTGGCAAGGAGGGAAAGGGAAAGGAGGAAGCGCATCTTCATCCAATCAGCCAGCGGCTACAATACCTCACTTCTATCAGCCAATGATTTACATTAAATGCCAAACCTGGCATTTCACCTATCTCTCCTCAGATACAGGTGCTTATGTTCTACGGATGTGTCTTGTGGAGGTAGAAACTATAAGATATGGATGGGCAGGTTCATGCGATGCCTATAGTTCCTGTGAGTGACAAGCAGATGCCAAGCAGTTGTTACCACGGGCTTCCTCTTGGTGGATTCTAAGCTGGAGCTCTTGACGAAGCTGACGCTGGAGTCAATAGAGGCACTCGGTTTGTTTCTTGTCTCTCTTGTCCTCTGGGATTTCACAAGAGGACACAAAGGGGTCATATGATCAAAGCCAGAAAATGTAAAGTTGGGTGGGAAATCAGACAGTGGGGAAGGGTCTTCACAATAGACCTGATCACCCCCGGTAATTAATCTCTGATTAACGCTGTCCGCTGGATCCTGAAATTGCTGCTTTGCTGGTTGTGGTGTCTGGTTGTTTGCTCTGGCTTCCCTATGACGATCATTAGCAGTCAGGTCACTTTTACCAACTGCTGCAACACTACTCATTCCTACAGGCCTATTCCTGAAAAAATCCAGTACCTTTTCACTTCCAGGTGAATCCTCATTTGTTTTCGCTCTCTCAGTCTCATTAACTGAGTTGTCACTTCCAGTATGGTCTTGTGCCTTGAGTCCCTTGTTTCCTTTCGACTTCTTCGACCTCTCCGGCTTCAAGGGGACGACTCGTTTTGCCTCCGATTGAGCCGCACTGCTCTTAACTGAATCACTTTTTTGAACGGCAGTGCCTCCAGTCATATTTGCTTTGTCTGTTCCACCACCATTTTGTTTCTGCCATCTGCTTCCATTATACTGATCTCTCATATGTTTATCTGTTGCCGCATTGGGAGAAGCCTCCCCCCAGCTTCTTTCTTCATAGCTCCAAAAGTCTGAGTTGACAGAATCTTCTGCATGGGCTTTGCCCATGTACCTCCTTTCAGTCCAGTGCCTCCCTGTTGGATATTCATCGAAACCGTTTGCATGAACGCTGCTCTCCAGATATCTCTCATGTGGAAGTCCATTCTCATTATCACCGTCCACGACAGAATGCATGTCTTGCATATGTGTGTTCTTTAAGGCAGAACCTTGAGCTCTGGCTCTTTGAGGTTTCTCTGGTGATGGAATGGAGTCCTTCTTTGCTTTCCTCATTATGCCATAGCTTCCCATTGTGCCACCATGAGGCATATGGATCTCCCCTCGCACCACTTCCTCTCCTTCATGCTGACAACCAATGAATGATGGATCTATTCTAGTAGGGCTCTTGTTCTTTTCCTCTTTTGAACTGAGGGTCAGGTCTCTTTGACAACCGTCTGGCTTCTCAATCAATAAGGGTTCCTCAGAGGCCTATATGTCAATATAGAGTGAACAGTTTCAATTGCTTGCGAGTGCCATCTGTACACTCTGTATCACTGAGTGGCTACGGTGTGCTTTTTGTTATTATGTAAAAGCCTGATGCGGGTATGTTACAGTACGTAAGCACTAGAATTAGTTTAACGTGATGGGACAAATTCATATCCACTACCATCTAAAAAGTACTTGAAAGCACTGGTTGTGTTTCACATGTTGCATAAAATCATGTTCACCTTCAGGACACAAAAGTAGCCCGTATTAACCCGCATCAGGATAGTTCCAATGGTTAGCCAATGGTTTGACATGAGATTTGACCAGTCCCTTCTTAATGAAAGATATGGGACACTTTAAACAAAGAAAGTCATTAAAAAAGATGACAATCAAGTGTTTTGTCCAGTGAGAGTAACGCTTAAAAAATTATACTGACTGAAAAACACTACAACTTCAGTTGCACTTAAGCTGATATGGCCAGCAGTATGCATAATGTTGAAGCTATACTTCCTACTGCACACTGCAGGAGCTTTAAGCCTCTTATACTCACAGCTTTCTTCTCTGGAGTGCTACCAGAAGAGGCTGCAGATAGGCGTTTCTCTCTGTGGACTAGTTTGCTGTTGGGTTCCCTCAGTGCTCTCTTCAACTCGTTAATGCTGGCCTGATGCTTTTGCAGTACGTCTTCTGGCTTATCCAGGAATTGCTGCAAAACAAGCGCATCAACAGGGAAACTTCCTCACTAAAACGTATGAAATTGCATATGGTATTTAAAATAATATACCAATGTAACACATTTAAATTAGGTTAAAGAGACATTTAGCTGCATAGCTACTTTCAAGTGTCAAATTTTACCTTTCCAAATGGAGTTTGGACACTATCAAGTTAAAAAAAAAAACAAACAATCATGCTTGTGCAGTTTATGGATATATGCTTTTTGGTCCAAATCCTATGACCTGCACTCATGGAAAAGGAAGACAGAAACTAATGCAGGGTGGTTGTGGGTCTTAACGCTTGGCGCTGCATAATTTAACTAAGGAATTAGGAAAAGGTTTTATGATAAATGCCTTGACAATAGTGATTACACGTGGTGGTTAAATCCAGTATCTGAAAATGCTTATGAAGCAAACTGAGCTGTACAATAAAACAAGGAACTGATCACTGTCAGCATTTGGGCTGTTGCGGCAGCAGACATGACACATCGTCTATGTGACGATCTTGGTTACAGTGGCTTTGATCTATGCACAACCTTTCGCCAAGCACAGTGCAAAACTACAGCTAACCAAATTAAAGAAAAATGAAAAGGATTCACAGCATCATACTGTTGTATTTTACAGAACACACACACTAGAAATAAAACAACTATGTTGTAATAGCTATAATTAATAATATTATGAAACTTTTTATAGCATCCTTAATACATAAATATGTAATTTGTCATTGTAATTTAGCTCCATATGAGCAAAGGACAAGGCACAAGTGTGTACATACTGTGCTTGGCAAATTGATGAATAAAAAAAATGGATTTAAAAATTCCTGTTTTACTAAAGGTTTATATATTTTTAGAATCTTATCATCTATAAAAATGCCTTTAATTCCTGCAAGAAATAGCTTAACATATTTCATAGTCTAGTGTATATAACCCCAATGTGGCTCAAAATTCATTTTCATAAATAAAATGTTTTTTAAAAATCCTGATTTGTTTTATTGCACAGTGCGTTTACTTGCAAATAGTATATTTTCACCTGTAGTCTGTATTTCCCACATTCCACAACTTCTATTAAAGTGTAATTCAAAAGGTCTGAAAAGCCTTAAATGAAACTTGTTTATACCTGTAGACACCCTGTAATGAAAGGATCCTATCAGAGACAAACAGCTCAGGCAGTTGATGTGCCAGAAGTAGTACCTCCTGTTTAGGGCGTGGGGCCAAATCCTGGTCCGACTGGGGAGAGGGGTGAGGGAGTGAGGTATGGCGCAAGGCGATGCACAGCGAGGAAGTGGCGGGGGGAGACGATAGTAGGAGTGAAGACAGGGAGGCAGAGCATGGCTGAGTTTAGAGGGCAAGGCAAGCAGCCAAACAGACAGAGCAAGTCTCATAGATACACACACACACATACACACATACTCAAGTCAGGCATGGAACTGCAGAGTGTGGACAAGGTTGTGTCAATGTCCCAAATACACACGTTCTAAAGTAACTTTCTCAACTGAGTACAAATTTCTAACTACAGTACCCAGGCCACTGACACAAATGACTTCAGCTTTTTCATGAGGCGCAGGCTGAAACGTATATGAGGGGAACCACCTAAAAGCAGGAGGAAGAATGCTTTAACAATGTCACCCTTAATATCATAAAACGTATGAAAGGAATCTGAAGTAGGAAGCAAGATGTGTGTCACTCTTTGATCCATCCAACTCGGTATTCAAATGAACTAATTTGGCAATATGTACACACCGCTCTGCTATTTCTGTACCATCTGTTTCAGCTCCCCTCATCCATTAAACTCACAAAGTGCACACCAAGACTGAGAGTATGGGCTGAAGTAATGAGCTCCAAGGTGATGCAGATGTAGTAGCTTAGGCTTGTTAAGTAAGGCCAAAAAACAAGAGCAAAGTCTTTGATTTTAAGACAACTCTAATATCATGTAAGCCATTCTCACAAGCTTTTGTGAAAGAGCATTTAATTGGCCTATCCATGCTCCACCCACAATTGCATCCTTTCATAGCAGGTTTAGATGAGGTTCCTAGAAATTGACAAAAAAAAACCTCCTGAGGCCCTTCAGCTGGCAATGTTCAGACATTAGTTTAAGGTAACCATGACAACAGTGACATATCTTGCCATTTTATTTTGTTCTAGCTAATTTAAACCACTCATGTTTCACATTTGCAAAGAGTAATACATTAATTCATACACTGTTGCACCTGTCTTAAGGATGTTTCGCGAAAGGTTTCCTCCCCAAATTGAAGCAGCATAAAAAATATTCAAAAAGCAATTTCAGTATTTGAATATTGGGACCTGGGGCAGGTAACAGAGTACACTGGGTACTCATGCATGCCGCTAGTTAGAGTACTAGTCTGTGCATTTTTTGGCATGTAATCTAATGTGCATATGGTGGCAAATCTCATTTTACAGCTTGCCTAATTGTGATAAGCTACAACACGGTTCAGTATAAGAGCATTTTAAACAGGAATCTCAACATTGTGCGAACTCCAAACTCAGCCTGTAACGTTAAGACACTTGCTTCCAAAGAACACCAACATGAACAGACCAGAGGTGGATAGGCTCAGTCTAAAAACATATCGATTTAGAATCACATAGACTGATTTTGGGTGGCAGGACAAGCCATGTAATCATGCTCTGTGGCATGACTAAAGAAATGGTGATCAAATCATTCGTCATAATGGACTTCACAGCCATGCTATTGGGATCTACATAGAGGTAGACAAATAGACAGACAGACAGTCAGATAGACGGACGTATGCTAGACACCATGAAATACCTCTGCCTTAGAATCTAGAGGAGACCCAGGCTCCTCCCTCTGCAAGCAAGAGAATAGAGCAAAGAGCAATTAGTAGAAAGCAGTGGGAGGATTAAAACCTAGCAGAGACGGTAATCTGGATTAGATCAAAAAATTCATAGCAAGGCACAGCAAAGGCAGGCAAAAGTCAAGGAGAAGCAAGTTTTATTCTGAGAGAAGAGAGATTAAGAAAGGAGCTAGACATAGAAATATATCTGCAGCTCAAGAGCAGCAGGAGTGAAATAGGGAGAGAGAGAGAGAGAGAGAGAGAGAGAGAGAGAGAGAAAGAGAGAGAGGCAACAGGGTAAAAAGTGGAAAGAGGGCAGGGTGCAGGAGGGAGGAAGGCAGGGGCAGGGGAAGTAGCCTAAGAGGTGATGGATTACATTTTCAATTGGGGGAGAAGGCAAGACCATAGGGGAGTATTAGGATGTTAGCATAATGTGGCTGGACTCCTAGAGCTGAGTGTAAATATCTGCTGAATATTCATATAGCTCTGTCTAAAATACCAGAAAGCCTTGAATTGAGCTCCAAGTCCTTTTCAATTGTAATGCAGATAATTTTGCACATTGCACTCCATCTGCTTAGGTAGCTACTTACTTGTCATTACGTAAGGAGCTTTGAAGAGACAGCGGAATAATTTTTACATTTTACATTACATTTTCACAAGTTCAAGCTCAAGTTTGTCATGTACAGGTAACAATAACAATCATTACCAGCAATGAAAGTTTTGGACTTGGAGCCTCCTCAAAGCTGCACAGTAAAATATATAGCATTAATTAAGTATTAAAAGTAGAATAAAATAATAAAAAAGTGAAAATAATACATGTATCATTAGAATAACTCATTACATTTCCCAAGTAATACTTAAAGTAGGCATAGCCCTACACTGAACTTACAAAAGAATAACATAATTCTATTTTATTTTTGTCCCTGGGTACAAAGTGTATTTTCCCTTCTGCCTAAAATCAATAGAAAAAGGCTGTTGATCCACAAAACCTTTGCTTTTGATGTCGGGACAATGACATTTTGAAATGTATCTGTTCTCAAGAACATTCTCTATTCACTTTAAAAGTAGACTTCCAGAATGTTCTGGAACTCTGAGAACATTCCAAAAGTTTCTAGAATTGTCCAGAAATTTCTAGAACTTTCTGGACTCTTTTAGAACTTTCTAGAACTTTCTGCCTGTTTTGCCACTATAAATGCGAAACTTCAGCATTAGCACAAACAGTTGAAATACTTAGAAGCCAGGAACAAAAATTGTGTAATGTTGTATTATTACAATTAGCATTCAAAACATTTACAGTTCTACTGTACCTTCAGCTCCATAGTCCTTGAGGGAGTACCATCAGATTCTGATCCTTTATCATCGGTTTGATATTGATCCTGGTCTAGATCTTGCTCCTGACCAGCCTCCATGTAGTCCTGGTCCAGGTCATCTCTGGGCAGGCCAGGTACAAGTTCACTAGGTGTGTGCTGAGACAGTCTGTCCATCGTGTCCCCCAGAGCAGAAGCTGACAGTAACACAATCATATTATAAAACAAGAACACAAATAGTGTCATAAGGCTTTGAAGCACAGTTGCTTATGCTAATTTCTTTTTTCAGGGTGCAGCCAAGAAATAAGAATTAGGGCAGTTAAAAGTTAAAATAGTTAATCAATCACATGTCTTATGTGCTCCAATTTAAACATAAAGATTTCGGTGCATTTTATAGCTTAAATAAAATTAACTAAATAATATATGTATTACTCTCAACATTTCAGTATCTTGTTAACACAGAATTAATATTCATGTGAACATGAAAATCATGTGATTTCCATAAAGTTATTACAGTTTCAAGAGTGGACGCATGTACTGACTAATAAGTGTATAAAAAATATGTACACGCCATGGAAATTGATCATTTTTTAATATACTTGAGCAAAACATTTTTTTAAAAGAAATTATTCAACAACATATCAACAAATATAATATTTTTTGGCCTCAGAGGTTAGTACTAGTAGCTAGAAAAACATATATTGTAGACATATTGCAAAAATGGCCACCAGTCTCTCACATCGGCTTGCTGAAAATTTTGACCGCTTCTCTCTGCAAAACTCAGTCAGCTCAGTGCAAGATGTTTGAGGGTTTTTTGCATGCATTACCCTTTTCAAAACCCACACAACATTTCAATGGAGTTCAAAAACCTTCCTTTCTTCTTTCTGGGCTATTCCTTGGTTGATTTTCTAGTGTGCTTAGGATCAATATCCTGTTGAAAGCTTCACCACTGGTTCAACTTTAACTTTTGGACAGATGGACTCAAGGACTCTTTCATATGATGCAGAATTCATATCCAAATCAATGACTACAAGCTGCCCACTCCCTGAGGCAGCATATCAACCCCAAACCATAGCACTTGGAAAGCTGTCTTTGGTCTTTGCCACACATGTGTTCTGTTACTGTGGCCAAAAACCTCTATCTGCGTTGTTCCAGAAGACCTGGTCTTTGTCTGTATTGTTCTAATTGTAGTCTTGTTTTAATGTTGGCTTTGGAGAGCAAAGGGTTTTTGTGCACATTCTAGCCAACAATTTCAAAGGTTTCCTGTCAATCTAGCTTTCACCTGCAGGAGGTTTTAATCAATGGTACCTTTTCTGCAAGACTTGATTCTAATTTATTAACGTGAAGGTGTGATAAATCATTAGGGTGTTCTTATTTTACCCATGTGAATGGTCTGGTTTGTATTTATTTGAATTACGAAAACATTACACAATCTCAGTTTTGTGTAATTTGTTGCTTGTTCACATATATTGCAATTGTGATTTTTTTTAAATGACTGTACAGACATGGAGCTAGCGTTGCTATTTTCTGTGGTCTCTTGTTTATCTTAATTTCTATTTTTGCCGACTCTTCTGATAGTTGTAAATGTGCCGCATGCTCAATGAAAAAGCCTAAAAAGTTGCACCATCCTAAAAATGTAGATGTTTATTATTTATTGATTTACACTCACTTTTTAAAATGTTTTACATATAAATAATAATTTTGCATCGGAACACACCTTCTGTTCATTTACTTTAAAATACTATTCTTAAAATTATTTAAAATGAAATGCATAAAACATATAATAATAATTATTATATGGAAGTAGTAGTATAAGAACTTGGCATAGTATGTATGTATGGAAGTTCCTCTCTGTGGTAGTTTAGGATCTTGGCGTATATATTTATTGCAGTAGTTTAGGATCTTGGCGTGTTTATTTATTGCTGTAGTTGTTCTCTGTTGTTGTATTAGCACTTGGCGTATATGTGCACTAAAGAAATTGCGTCTGTTATTTATTTTACAACCACCAGCAATGGTCTCCGTGTAGCACCACTCTCAGTATTTATCTATGCAATGTGAACGCTTGATTGTTTCCTCTGTCCTGGAAGTCGCTTTGGACAAAAGCGTCAAATGAATAAATGTAAATGTAAATAAATGGAATAGTTTTGTAATAAGATTATGGGATATTTCACCCAACCTTTGCAGGAATAGGAATAAACTCAAAAAAACCTACCTCCATCAAGGCTGTGTGACAGCAAGTACCTCCGGCTAACAGATCGTTCAAACTGTGGTGCCGGCCTGTCAATCAGAGCACTGGCCTGCCGAGTCTGGGCCTGGGTCCTTCCACTGTAGCGGAACTTTGAGCCAATCACCAGAAAACCTTTAGGTGGGGGTTCGGGAGAGACAAGCCTGTAGGGCCAAAGACAATGAGTCCTAATAGACTTTATTCAGGCAAGTAAATCTAATTTTAACAGACTGCACCTCCTCAGCTGCCAATAAAATGAGATGATGCACATATGAATTCACACCCCTCACTCTTCTGCTGATTGTTTTTTGATGCATATCATTATTATTCCTCCTTCATTTCTCTGTAATGTTTACCAGACTCCTAGTAATGTGAAATGCATTTAGAAATTGAAACAAATAAGGAGGGAAGAGGGGGAAAAACAGCTCACAGCAACATGTATCTGGTGGAACAATATCACTAAATAACATTAATAGCACTCTTAAAAAAAACTATAAAAAAGAAAGAACAGTGCTGAGTGGGGCCTGACCAACAGAATGTTTTGTCTGATCAAATTTGCTGACATTAAAGTTATACAGATTTATCAGTATTGGCAAAAATACATAAGCCCATTGTAAAAACGTTATTTATTTTCTAAAACTTGGTTACACATCCCCTTGCCTTAACAGCACCATTAGTCCAGTCAGGTAAGGTAATTATGCCAGTCCCTTGTCCATATATATATTGTTTCACCTGCTCTTCCAAATTAGTGTCAATTCAAATCAAGTCAACTTTATTTCTATAGCGGTTTTAAACATCTAACGTTGTCACAAAGCAGCTTTACAGGATCTGGGTCCTAGTCTCTAATGAGCAAGCTAAAGGTGACAGAGGCAAGGAACAACTCCCTGAGCTGTCGGAAGAAACCTTGGGAGAAACCATGGCTCAAAAGTAGAAACCAATCTTTCTCTGGTTGACACCGGAGAGCAAAAACAAACAGTGTCCTGGGTGTTTGTCAATGCTGTGTTCTGTTTGGACATGAGGCACAAAGTTAGTGGAAGGCTGTACCTGATAGGACTGGCATTGTCAAGGGACGAGTGACCAAAAATGAGAAAAGAAATGGCGCATGTACTTAATTTTGCCTGAGGAGGTAATCAGTGGCTTGCTTTTGTTATGAACAGACTGTGAGAAAGAAAATTCCTCTTATTTCACTCTTTATTTACACATTAAGCTGATGGCAATCAATTGTTTACTTTAGATTTTGCTGTCATATTGGTATCAGACATTTTCGTATTAGTCAGGCCCTAGTGTTGAGTGTTCCATGAGCCTACCTGAAAAAAGTGTGGTGCTCAATGCAGACCTTCCACAAGCGCTTGGAGGCTCGATGGTTGGGCAGCTTGAAGCCAATGGTGCTCTCAAACTGCTCATACTGGAGGTGCAGGGGAGTGTGTGTATATGTGTAGGAGGGGAGTGAAGGGAGAAGGGCAGTGTGTTACTACAGACAGATTTGTGGAAAAGGTGCAACTTAAATTACTGGCATATAGGACACGGTTCAGTGAGTTAACAAATGGCAAACGACAACGAGACTGTGGATGTGGGAATGTGCAAAAGTGAATACAAACTGTTTTTACAGAGTATAAAATGCTTAGACTAGACTGCCCTTATGCTGCCATTTACAGTAAACATTCACTTTTCATCACGGTCAAATCAAGTCTCCTACGTCAATGTTTTAGGTTATTTTATAACAAAAAGAATTTAAAAAATAATAAGTTATCTGTAAATATCAGTTTACTCATATTCTTTAAACCACTGACGTTTTGCAATTATTTTTAATTTTTTTTAGGATTTTTTCTTGTTGGTCCAATGTCTGGAAAGAAGTTCTCCTGACATGAGCTTCTCCTGAGTTTAACTTTAAGTGACCAGGTGTAAACGGGGGGTCATTGATTTATGGATACTGAATTGCCATGCACAGTGCATACAAAATGGAAAAAGTCATTTCAGTGGTCCCAGCCCAAATTCACCCACCAGCTAAAATTCAGCCGAAGTTTCACGATCCACTAACTAAAAGAAACCTCTGTACATTAACTGCATTAGTTAAGAACGTACTGTCCCTTTCCTATCAAGATACCATTCCTGAGCGTCTACATGAAGACGTTAGTTGATATGACATATTGAAATGATGAAGCGTAAACGCTGTAGTTTCTGCACATGTGCTGCTGGAGATAACCATATTAAGGGAAGAAAGACAGGGCAAGCAAACTGAGGAGACTTTCAACACAGATAACCACATCTAGATCTTCTCCTTTTCTTACATTACCCCTCCCTCTCTTTCTCTCCCTCTCTAACTCATTCTCTATGCCACTCTCTCCTTTCTCTAAAGGCATTTTGATATTTTGTTTGTGATTGGTGACTATTTGCCAGGATCAGGATCAAAAAGCTGTGAAACAGCTTCGGCACGGTTTGTGGACTTCTGCTATTTTAAGGTGCATTGATTTTGAACATCACTGTAGTGATATGTTCCTTTTTATAATGCAGAATATTTTGCCTGAGAAAATCAACAATGTGGAATATAGAGAAAATGAAGAAAACTATTAAAAAATGTAAAATTTAACTCAAGTATTACATAAATGTATATTCCTATGTAAGATGTTCTCAAGCACCAAGCAATTGGAACTCAAAGGTAATTATTTCTGTTTGTTATAGAGGATAAAACCAGAACTCATGAGACTTTTATCCTTTATCTGTTTTTATCTGCCGGTATTTTCTCACTACAATACCCAGCATGGATTATGCAAAATGTCAACCCCGTCCCATCCTCCTCAGGAGCACCAGCATTCGTCTAAATCAGACTGGGATCACATCGGCTGGCTCGACAATATGAAGGTTCAAGTGCAGTCAAAACACTATGATAACATTTTGTCATCAACATGCACATGTTAAGGTCTATATTTTAACACTGCTTTAAACACATCGCTATCTAAAAAGAAGAAAACACTTGAAAAATTCAAAAGACCTTTTTCTCTACCTCTCCAGGGCGGATTTTGATGTAAAAGTTGCTTCTTTTGTAGGAGATTTTGAGGATCTTGGGCCAGGCAAAGCGGTTAATGCGCAAACGGTCTCTGTAGATCAAAAGGCCGCTGGCACACACACCTAGCATTATGTCAATGCCCTCTGAGTCCTGAAAAACAGACATATACGCGTGCAGAAAACATAATAAAGCAGAGAAAAAGATTAACATCATATACAGTGTATAGATCACTGATACATCTACAGCTAAGCTTGTCCCATTAAACATGACAGTATGACCAAAATGTTTTTTGCATTTTATGCTAGATATTTTTCCATATGGCTTTCTGCCATGTCTTTTGAATGGACTTGAATTTCTACATAAAATAATGTAATAAAGCAGCAGGCAATAGTTTGGGCACCCCTGGGTTAAATTTGTTTTTGTGAATAATTAAGACACTAGAAGTTTAGGTTAATTCTAAAATAAAAAGGTACAAAGTTTAAAACATTCTTTTCAACATTTCAGACAATCCTTGTTTCTTGAACAATGAGCTAATGCAGTATAACCGCTCAGGCATGACGCAATCATTTCGTTCTTTGCAAACAATTTGCTCTTAAAGTCGATTTGTTGGATATAGGAACTGTGCAGGCATGATAACCAGATCGAGCCACATCCGTAAGAGTCATTGTGCCTCTGAAATAGCAAGGCCTGCAGGGGGTTTCAGTAAACAGTGGTGAGTACCTATCAATAGTGACCTGAGGGGGGTTTGACACCAAATGATCAGTGTTTTGTGAGAGCAGCAAAGGCTATCCTATCTGGTCTGAAGGCATGTGCTACAACACAGTGCTTTGAGTAACCACAGACTGGTATAACTGCCCGTGCAAACGCCAGTCCACTGTACGGGTGTAAAGAAATTGGACATTGAAGTCCTGGATGAGTATGTGTGTGTCATTTCCATTGATAAGAGAGAGCACCAGGATACAACATGGGAAGGGTTGGAGGGAGTGTGATGCTCTGGGCAGTGTTCTGCTGTGAAACCCTGAGTCTGGACATGTCAATGTGGCACATGCAATCTGCGTAAATGTTGTTGCCTTCATGGCAATGGTGTTGATGGCAGTGGCCTTTCAGTTTCATGGAAGCGCCTGCCAAACTGGATGCATTGTTCAGGGACAGTCATAGCTGTTCTGGCAGCACATGGAGGATCGACAACACATTAGGCAGGTAATGTTTTGGCTCATCTGTGTGGAGTACATCTTACAAAGCCAAGTTTTCGAAACTGTTTAGCTGAGCAGTAAGTGTGTTTGTTTTTTTTCATTAAAACACTAAGTGCAACCTTAGACTAAATACCAAAAGAAATAGATAATTAGTGGAGAAGCATAAAAGTGCAGATGATTCAAGTCATGTACTGCATTTTACAATTAAATTGGCCAGTGTTTCAACAGTAAGAGTGACTAAACTGACATCATCCTTAGATTACTGGGAAAGACATCAGTAAACAGGGATGAAAACTGGATGAAAGTGCACATTCAGTGAATTTTCAGGAATGATTTGGGTTCATTTGTTCTCATATAGGAAATTGTCATCCATAGCATCCCATCCATCACACAAAAGTGGTATGATGTGATGCAATATGCAATGATGTAAACTGTATGCAATGGCTAATTTCAACCCAATGAAATATTTTGTCTTTACCTTCTCCATTACCATCATTAAAACAACAATTAAGGATGAACAGTGTTCCAGCCATCATAGATTAATGTAGAGTTACACTAAAGCTGTTCTGGTGGCTTGTGGTTACTCAGTACTTTACTTAGGCCCTTTATGTTTGGTTTTCTTTGACATTTATTTTCTAAAAGTAAGTGTCGTTGTACATATGCACCTTAGCATGGTGGAGGTCAACCCCATACATTGAGAGTTTCTTCGCATTCTCCAGAAAGTTCACCTCAGCCTCTGCAGGACTCATGCCCCTATGGCAAAGCATATGGATTACTGTCATTATAATGTTCAACAAGGTCATTATTGTCATCATAATCATCATCATGGCAGCAGAATCACATAACTGACAAACAAAAACAGTAAAAGCTGAAAGGCGGGAGTTTAAAACTTTCAGAGGATGGCAATAATTTCAGCTGCTTTCCTCCTCAGTATGGTCACTGGCATTAATTCATCTGCCATTGCTTTGCCTGTTTGTTTTTGCATGCTGGCTTCAGCTCAAACTCATTGTGAGCAGTCATAATACGTTTGGCTAGCTTGGTCCAAGAGCATGCTAAATTACCATGCCTGAATAGTGCTAGCCAAATTTTACCACTTTAAAGTACTATAAGTGAAGTGAAAGTGACTATTTGTCATTGTGAACACACTCAAGCACCACAACGAATGTGACCTCTGGATTTAACCCATCAAACGTGCACACATGGAGCAGCGGGCAGCTACCAACAGCGCCCGGGGAGCAGTATAGTGGGATGGTACCTTGCTCAAGGGTACATCAGTAGTGCCCGGGCCGGAGACTCGAACCTGCGACCTTCAGGTCCCAAAGGCAGTGTCCTAACCACTAGGCCACAACTGCCCACAAAAAGTGCTAACTATAATGCAATCTTTGTGTACAGCATGGTCTGACAGCTACGACACTTTTTAGGATATCAACCTATCTGTCACTGTTTAATGTCTACCGGTTAGCCAGATATGGTTCTAGTAATAGTAGTTGGTTCTAGTTCCATGCATAACTGCTTCAAGATGTATTCTTAGGATGTCTAGTGTGAGTGGCTCTCTTGAGGTCATTGCACAGCTTCTCTATTGAGTTAAGGTCTGGCCTTCATTTTTAAGCCATTCTGCAGTGGATTAACTTTGATGTTTAAAGCGATTGACCCTGATATTGTCTTTTATAATTCTTTAAAAAAATTGAGAATTCATTTTCCCCTTGATGATGGCAAGCTGTTCAGGCCCTGAGGCTGCAAAGCGGCCCCAAATCATGATGCTCCCTCTTCCAAACTTCACTGTTGGAATGATATTTTCATGTTGGTATGCCTTGACCTTTTTATGCCATATGTAGTGTTGCATAATTCAACCATCCATCAGTTCACTAAACATTTTCCCAGTAGTATTGTAGAGTTTCAGATGGATCTTGTGAAAAGCAAACACAAAATGAGTGTGTTTGTAGCTCTTTTACTAGTTTCAATGATAGGACTCCAGATTTGCTCATTCCTGACTCTGGACTTTTCTTGAAGCCATTCACCTAGGGGTTCACATAATTTTCTAACCTAAATGCCTGAATAATGTATGAAATATAGAAAGAACAATGCAATAATTTGTGTTGTTAGTTAAAACAGATTGTGTTTGTAGGATCAGACCATATTTTAAGACAAATGTATATGTTATTGCTGGAATTTCCAAGGGTATACTCACTTTTTCTTGCCACTGTAATTTTCAAAAGTTAGCAACTTTAATAAGAGCTTAGCTCCACCCACACTCAGCACAAACATGTTGCACACACAAAATAAGAATTGGGTCAAGGAAAAGGTAATTTGCTTCACTAGATGTTTTAAGTTTACTTAGAAAATCAAGTTGACAGCTCTGATTCCCATTCTAAAGAGTTATTTTTCTCAGAATTAGCTTTATTTTACATGCAGGACCTCAAGCCTCAGCATTAAGAATACATACATTTCGGAAAATATACACGCTCATTCCTAACCATGTTAAAAATATATCGGATTTATGCCAGATTTTGAACTGAGAAATTATTTAAATCATTTTATAATAAACTTTTTTTTTTTTTGGTAAAAAAACACAATGCCTTTTGAATGACATTCTTATTGAATTTGTTCACTGGAATGTGTTTTCACCATAAAATAAACATTTTACATAAAAGGCATATGTTTTAAATATTAAATATGCAGATTAAGGCATAATACACAGAAGAAATAACACATTAAACAGGGAGTTTGGAGGGTTTGGGTTTTGCAGCGGTAGTAGATGAAGAGACAAATGCTTTTGTAAGCTTTTCCAGTATTATGCTCACCAGCATTCCTTGAGGGCACATTGACACAATTCATGCATAGTTTCTTCCTCTGTCCAAAAACACAAGCTTTGACGCTTGTTGACTGGTAAAGCAAAAAAACTGATGTAACATTTTAAAACTGATTTAATACTTTCTGTATTAACTTTAGTCCTTTACATGTGCTACTGCACATATTACTGATTTTTCTGTATTCAGTAATCTAAATAGGCTCCCTCTCTCTGTCTCTGTCTCTGTCTCTCTCTCTCGCTCTCTCTCGCTCTGTTGGTATTTGTCATAAAGTAAATACACAAGCACTTCAAATGTCTAAGCTCCTCTGATATTTGGACTTAGACATATATGTTCCATACATTTCATCTGTTGCAAAATGATAAATAATAGATTTGTCCCGTTATTGCTTTTGACAATACAATTATATATTTATTCCTATTCCTGTTCATTTGGTCAGACCGCCACAACTCCGATCAGAAGCAGTTATTGGATGTGTAGCATGTCCTGTACAAACAGGAGCTCTCACTTTGGATGGTAGGTTGCACTAGCATGAGGTACAGTGCAAGTTCTAATTCTCACTCTGTGCTCACTCTCACTTTGGGAGCAAACTGAAAAAATGAACCTATAAGTGCCCAGGAGTAGATAGCAGGGTTCATCCAAACCACCAGTTTTAGGAGGACCAGGCATCGCAACTTTTGAGGCAAACAGGCCAAGGTCTGCAGAAAAAGCTCTAGTGTGAGGACCCTCTTAAATGCCAAACACACCCAAAAGTTCAAAGTGGCTTTATAATATTTTAAAACCATTTCATTTAGTCCGACGAGTTTGAGGTGGACTTTTGAGGAGGGTTAACTGACTATGCTGAATGAGGCATACATGGTGTGGAACCTTCCCTTGCCTGTATGTGCGGTGAAGCTCCATCACCCTCTCTTCCAGCTCTCGGGTCTGGTTAGGGGCGAAGCGGAACTCACTGACGTAGTCGGGCCCATGTTCGTCTGGGTCATAGTCTCCCAGTTCTGCCTGCACGGCATACGAGCCCAGCAGAGCGTGCGTGACGAATGAGCAGGGCAGGCGCCCAGACAGCATGTCCTCCCTCAGCTGTAGACAAAGGTAATACCTACACACACACACACACACACACAAACACGAAAACTGTTCACATGGTAACCAGGGAGCAGGTTCTGTCTTCTGGAGTGTGTTACTCAAGATGCTAAGTGACGCCACGTTTGCTTTTGAGATCACGCCTAAGAACACAACATATGGTCGAGACACGGGGCATTACGAGAAATGGCACTGAAGCAAAATCCACAACCTCAAGATTACTCCGCCGCAGATGCAAGTGGTTTGGGCTTGTGCAGGCTTTTCAGAACAGCGGGTGGAGATCAAAGGAACATTTCATGCCTGACATATTCTCAGATCCATATTTATTGCTGAGTTTCTGAATTTCATCCATTCATGCTTAAGACCGATTGCAGCACAGTACAGGGCACTTTGGAAAAAACAGGTGCAAGGATCTCAGCTGGGTGTAAAGATGCTGAGTGGACATGCTTGTTCAGTGTTGTGCGAATTGTGAAACACTCTGCGAGCATTTTCGTAAAAGCACAAACAGCAAAACGGCACAGTGGAGATGAAAAAGCCGCATGTGGGAGAGTGAGGCTTTTAGACCAATGCACTCACCGAGTGATGTCCTCTATCAGCTGAGAGGGATCAGGAGGATAGAATTTGACAGAGAAGGAAAACTGCCAGGAGCCCACTGTGACCAGACAAGCAAAAACAATGGGTTAGGAAAGGGACGTGCCCTTTAAAATGCACCATGAGAACACACTTTTCCTTTATCCACTGAGGTGAAGATGTAGGAGTGCATGATATGTATTAAGGCTGCACAATTTTGACAAAATACCAGCACTGAGATCATATACTGCCACATGAGGCTGCACTTTTGCAGTCTACAGTCCACGATAATGGAATAGTTTTCCTCCAGATGTTAAAGCTCCTAAGCTCCTTTGTTTTAAACCAAGACTTAAAACATTTTTCTTTCAAGGCTTCTGAGCCATTTTTGTGTGTGATGTTTGTAATCCCTGTTTCTTCTTGGTTTTTATTTCATTTCACATCTTCTTTTCATTTTATTTTGTTTATTTTAATGTATTTTATTACTTTATTTTATTCTACTAGTTTTATATATTGCTTTTGGATCGCATTGCTTTTGGAGTGGCATGGTGGTGCAGTGGTCAGCACTGTTGCACCACAGCAAGAAGGTTCTTGGTTCAATCCCTTAGATTGCCATGGGTACCCTTCTGAGTCTGTAAGCTCTCCCTGTGTTCTCGTGGGTTTTCTCCCACTGTCCAAAGGTTAAATTTGACTAGATACTCGCAATTGCCTATTGAGTGTGAATGGTTGTCTGTCTCTGTGCTACCCTGCGATGGGTTGGCCTCCTGTCCTGGATGAACCCTGACTTGGGCTCATAGTCAGCTGAGATGGGCTCCAGCTCCCCTGTGACCCGAAATGAATAAGCAGTTTGGATACTGAATGTATTGCATTTGTAAAGGACGTTGGTAAATGGGCTTTATAAAAAACTTTACTTACACACTAACTTTTATTGCTTTTCAGTCCCAATTCAATAAGCCTTGTACATATTGAAATATATATATGAAAAGCAACTAGCAACCGTTGCTAAAAAGTGATTGGAGGGATCAAGAAAGTGAGACAAGTCTAATTGGCAAAGCCACTGATTTTGAAAATCTATTCTGATCCCTGTCAAGGTGCGGCACTGCTTTTGTCTCATACTTGGTAATATTTTTTATACTAGTATCAACAGAAATAAGCAGTGTACAGTATATAATACACACATCCATATTTGCTGCTGACCTGTCTATTGTTTACAGTGATGCACATTGCACTTTATGACTATCTTGGTTATGTTTAACTTTATTACAGTGTTAAATGTTAAATATCTGTTACTGCCACTTACCTTTCCCTCACAATAATGCACAATGCATCTCAGGTCTTTTTGTTTAAATTCACTGCCACATTTACATACTGCAGTAATGCACATTGCACTTTATTAATGCTGCAACTATTATTGAATACTATCCAATCTGTGGATCTGTAATCTGTACATGGCTTTATTACTTAAGTTAGTGTTGACTCGTTTTTAATATATATTGGGGGTTTTTTGGGGGGGGGTAAGAGAGGACTTGTTCTATTGTGCACAATTAGTTCTTGATTATTGTTATAGCATTTCTAACAAAACCCTTTTAATTGGTTAGAAGGCTTATTTGCATATTGTAGCCTTTTGCCTTACAAAGACACAGTATGATGATAATAACTACCTAGTGTTACACAGTTTTTGTTTCTGGCCTCTACGGGCTTTACTTTACCTGCTTATGTCTAAATCCTATGAAAAATGGCTATAATCATCACCAGCTTTCATTTTTTTACCACAACCCACAAACATTTTGTATTTATAATAGGTATAGTACATTCATTTTTATCTTTTCTGGACAGTCCCAGAAAGTTCCAGATAATTCTACAAGATTCCAGAAAGGTCTGGACAACTCTAGAAACAATTAAACATTTCTCAGAGTTACGGAATATTCTGGAAGTCTACTTAGCATTTAAAGTGAATGGAGAATGTTCTTAAAAAAACAATTGGTAACCAGGAACAAAAATAAAATAGATCACTGTTACGTAGTGTATTGAACAATATACCATGCTGCTCTACTGTGAATTTGGCAGAACGGAGAGTAAACGTTAGGCTTTCCTAATGCACTCACCTCGTATTTGTTTTTTTATCTCTTTGGAAGGGTCCAGCCAGTTCTGAAAGAAAACACAGCAGAATTCCCATGAGGTTCTTTGAAGCCAAAACGGTACAGCCGAGTGAGGAAAAAATCCACTGAACCCTTTCATCAGAATGCGCAGTGTGTCACTGGCTTGGCCAGAGTCATAATCCAATATACATTCCACTAAATGGTCAGCAGCCTCAGAAGCATCAGGGAATAGATGAATGTCATGTCATCCCTAGCATACTGGCTTAAGGTCACCCACGTCTGTCTGAAGATCTGAACTGTATGCACACACCCATCCACTCACACACACTCCTATTTTCTAAAACATTAGGGTCTATATACACAGATTATCCATAACATTAACACCACCTGCCGAATACTGAGTAGGTCCCTTATGCTGCTAAAACAGCTCTGACTGTGGTGCACTGTGTGTTCTGACCCCTTTCTATCAGAGTCAGCATTCACTCTTTAAACCACAGTAGCTCTTGTGTGGGATTGAACCAGATAAGCTAGCTCTCACGCTCCTTATGCATCAGTGAGCGTTGGCTGCCGATGACCCTGTCACCGATTCACCAGTCCTTGTTTGGATTACTTTAAGTAGGTACTAACTACTGCACACCTGGAAGACTCCACAAGACCTGCCGTTTTGAAAATGCTCTGACTCGGTCGTCTAGAACATCATAAGTTCTTTGTCAAAGTGGCTCAGGTCCTTATGCTTGTCCATTTTTCCTGCTTCCAGCACATCAGCTTTACCAACTGACTGTTTAATTGCTGCCTTATATATCCCACCATCCTGACAAATACCATTGTAATGAAATAATTAGTCAGTGTTATTCACTTTACCTGTAGGTGGTGTTAATGTTATGGCTGATAGGTGTATGTTAACTTGAGTGTTGAAAGGGCATTTCTTGGATCTTGCCATAAGTTTAGTATGCAACGTTTCAAAACATACCATTCACTCCCTAGTTCCCCAGTCTACACAGACCATATATGAAACATAATCTGCAAAAACAGCCTATTTTCCATTGATCATGGTTGTGACATCACAAGACATGAAAAAAGAATATTTTAGGCATCAAAGAAGAAGTTTGTTTAGAGCATTACAGCCCAAACTGCTATTGACCAAGGCACAATACAGGGCAGCCAATGTTTCAATAAGACTTGAGAAATCTGTATACTCGGATGTACTGTACAGATACACTGTATGCAGTTAAATAACACAAACATTTGGAAAAAAACAACAGCCGTCTACCCTGAAAATCACCTAAAATCCCTAAAAATAGCAATAAATGTATAAGCTGAACACATGCCTCTTACACAGTCTCGCCATGAGCTGTTTGTTATTTAAAGTCTGGACTAAAAGCGAAACAGCAACACACCATAGCTTCACCCTGCTGTCTGCTTACTCTCTTTCCTCTCTGATCCTACTAGCTGTTAGTGCCACGCATTGCCCCACTGCTGCCAACACCTCACAAAGCCTATTCGCTCCCCAGCTCTCTATAGCAGCTCCTTCGTACTCCACTCGGTGGGTTTTTAGTATCGAAGGCAGAGACAGACTTCTCACTATAGTAGGGTGCAAAGAATTCTCCAGTGGGCAAAATGACATGGTGGAGAGAGTGGGACAGTCATCATTAGAGCTCAACTAGAGCAGGGGTTCCCCTGAAAAGAGGTAGAACAGCATCAATCAAGACATTCACAGCGGAGTCCGGTTATATACAAGGGCACTCAGGGTTCTCTGCAAGACATCTTATCTCCAACAGTGGCAATCTATGTACATGACAGAACCAGCAGAGCTACAGTTATTTATAGAAAGCAGGCAGCAGCTGAAGAAAGGAATCTTAGGGGAAGGTGTTGGCGGTAGTTGGTGCGCATACAAAATTCCTGAAATGGCGAAATCACTCAGTAGCCTGATCTGCCAGCACTCAGGAGAGATTGCAAGCATACAGTAGCATTTAACCCTTAGTCAAAGTTCTTATTCATGTTCATTTTCATGTAACATTTAAATGCAATTACATAATTGCATAGCTATTCTACAAACCCCCTTTACAGAAAAGCTTCTCAAAAATCAAGCTGAAACATGGACCACATCTGACCACAGCACATGGTTCCACGTTCTTTCAGTCTGTCTTAGATAAGCTTGCGCCCAGACAACTCAACGGTATTTCTGTATAGACCGTTTTAAGTTGCACTTCTTTATGCAGCGATGGACTGTGTTAAGTGACAATACTTTTCTAAAGTACTCCCAAGCCCAGGTGGCTATATGTCACAGAAACTTGAGGTTTCTTAAACAGTGCCGTCTGTGGGCTCAAAGATCATGCACATTCAGTGGTTTCCCACCTTGCCCTTTACCCACTGAGATGTGTCTAAATTTTTTTGAACCTTTTCACAATACTATGTACTGTAGATGTACTCACAAATTTTGGCACAAAGACATGAACCACAACTCATCCTTGCTTGCAAAGACATTTGCAAGTGCATTTAAGGGGAGATACTTTTATACCCCATCATGATACCTCAACTGTGACTAATTAGCTGCTTAATGTGGAGTCTTCTCAATCACATTTTAACTTAGATTTATGACAACACAATGAAGTTGGTCATTTAAACTACAGACGATCTTTTCTTTGTTCTTTTGTCAGTTAAATTAAGGTTCGCAGATTTTTTATCACATTTTTAAAAAAACATCCAAATCTTCTGGAAAATGAGTTTATGCAGATTTAAGTTTCAAGTTTGATTTGATTTAAAGTAACAAGGAACAGTGAGATATAAAGAAATAAGACAATACAAGAACAGGATATTCTTCACATTAGGATCATAATAAAAATATGTCTAAATTATTTTCTGCTTAGGAACACAATTGTGCTATTGATTGATAGTTTTGATACCAAAGCCACAACAAATGTAGGACTTTAGCTGTAGTCATGTTTTTTAGTCAGCCATAAAGTGTGTGGATAAGCTCAGTAGTTGGCAGTACATTAGTTACTGTCAGGCTGTTACTGCAAGGGACGAGGGCCGGGATAAGAGCTAAGCTTAACCCAAGCTAACCCTAAGAAAGCAAGGAGAGAGAGGCATCGTTGCGCCCCATGTAACTAAATGCTCAGTTAACATCTGGTTTCCTTCCTTAGAAGATATCGAAGTAAGTCAATTTTATTAGAGCTTTATAAGAGCATATGCAATATAGTGAATTAATGCTATTAACCAACTGAATTCCATAGTGTGCACTGGGAGGTAGGGTTGGAATCAGGCTTTCCTGGCGCTGGATTAGAGGATTGATTGAATTGAAATGTTATCTGCAGAAAAACTGCATGCAACTGCTAACGCTGCCCATACCTGAAACAAACACACGATCATGTATATAAAAAACAAACCAAAAGTCGTCTGAAATGTCAAAAGCAGAATTTGTGTAAATAACACTAGTCATTCATTACAAAAACAGAATTGTGGGCAAAGATGAAGGATGTACCTTTTGGCTATCCGAGTCACAGAAGGTCAGGCCAAAGTAGTCCTTCTCCAGCAGGTTCAAGTGCTCACACACCATGTCGAACAAGAATTGCCCCTTACAGGTCTTCTGTCTCAGCACAGTCACAAACACAAACACACAAAAACAGAAAAACAGAGGTTAGAACTTCTAGCCAGTGTCAAATGTGACCCTACATACAAGGGATGTGTCATTCTCTAGAACATAAAAAAAGTTTAAAAGAACCACTAAATAATAATTAAATAAATAAATAAATTTGTGTAGCACCTTTCATACAAGAAATGCAGCTTAAAGTGCTAAACACTGACTGGATAAAAAAATGTAAAAAGTGAAGTAAGAAATACAGCAAGACATAACATACATCATTAAATGAATAAAGTAGGAAAAGTAATATAAGCAAAAAAATGCATAAAATAAATTATAAAATTGGTAAATATAAACTAAATAAAATAAAAAAGGTCTCTCAAAGTGCTTAACAGTAAATATATTACATAAAAAATAAGAAGTGAAAGCAAGCATTGAAGTAAGGCATAAAATAGAACTAAAGGTAAAATAAATGGGAGATAAAATAAATACAAAAAATACATCAATAAATAAATGGAGTAAGAATAGATATAATTTTAGAAAAATAAATATTTTATTCCATTAAAAAAGTTCTTTAGACTCATTTCATTCACACTTTAGTCTTTAGGACACTAAAACGGTTCTCTGGAGTTGCTGAGATGAACCCTTTGTGGTGCCTTTATTTTTAAGAGTGTACTCTTTTCACACGATCTTAATTGAGCACTGCTTCGGTCACTTTCTTTGGGAATAGGTCATTTAACAGCTAATTTGCAGTGTGAGCGCTGTGGTCAGGAATAGGTTCACTGTGTGCCTGAAAATAGTCCAGCATTTTTAAATATGGTCTGTCCTGATCTAAGCTTAGCATCACGTTTTCTCAGTTCTCTTACATCTGTTCTGTAAATCTGAGCGCTACTGTACAGTGAGCTAAAGTGCAGAAATGCTGAGCCTGAGCTGATACACACATGGTGAATAAAATCATATGTTAAGGTTAGGCATGCTATGCTGCTATTATGTTGCCATGGCCCAGCCTGTGGACCACCTCAAGGCCACACCCAGCTATTCTGCACAAAAGCGTGGCAGAGGCGAGGTGATTATGATGCCGGCTTTGGCGGCGCCCGTCCACAAAGATGCCGAGCATTCGCCTCCCAGGGAGCATGGTTCCCGCAGCGACAGGGAGATGGAGCAGCTGTTTCCATGGAAACAGAAGTGGTGAGGGCTTTTTTTCTCTTTTTTGTGTGCCTGTGTCTCCTCCCAGTTTCTAATAGCTGAAGCACAAGGCTCAGTGTTTTTTTTTCTTTCAGAAGAGAGAGAAAGAGGAGAAAGAGAAGGGGGGAGGAGAGAGCAAGAGGGATAGATAGAGAGAGGGAGAAGAGAGAGACACAGAGAGAGGGGGGGGGGCAGAGAGAAAGAGACCAACAGGAAGAAGAGAGAAAGAGGGAGAAGAGACAGAGAGAGGAAGAGAGGGTGGAAGGACCAGTGAACAGAGCATGGAGAATCTTTAAAAAAAGAAGAGAAATAAAGAAAAGAAGACAACAAAGCACTCTTAGAAATGCAACAGACATGGATGAGTTAGCAA
>JBBPDA010000132.1:2125982-2128482 GCA_037974385.1 Arnoldichthys spilopterus | reverse complement strand
GTTTTGAAAGATTCTGCAATACGTAGTAGAACTGAGAGCAGGTGAGGGGACCATGATTAGGTTTTAAAGGATCATCCAGCAAAGTGTCAGTTTTTGAAAGCAGAAATAACCCGTGGCTCACCACTTCGTGCCAAACTTCATGAGATAATTGTCAGTCAGTTCAAAAATATTATTTCTCCACACGAGATTACTAATAGTTTATCATCTACAGTACATAATATTGTGAAAAGATTCAGGGAATCAGGAGAAATCTCTATCTGTGTAAGTCTGGAAAGCACTGCTGAATGTGCATGATTTTTGAGGTCTCAGTTGGCACTGAGAAACCATCATGCTACTGTGATAAATATAGCCAAAGCGGTTCGGGAGTACTTTGGAAAACTCTTGTCACTTAACAGCTGAACTGGCACTGCATCAGAAGGTGGAACCTGAAACTGTATTATAAAAAGAGAAAGCCAAACATCATGGTTATTTCAGCAAGACGCCTGGCCTCACTCTGCATGAGCTACAACAGAATGACAAATGGGGTTTGAACACATACACATGATAATTAATGTTTCAAAAGCAAGTCAAAAGCACTGAAGGGCCAAAACAACAAACTGTATTTCATTATCTAGACGACTGTTTACAATTGTTTAATTTCAGATAACTTTTTAAAGTGTTTTGTCTGTGTTTGTAGTGTTTGAAATTTTTATGCTGTAGTTGGTCATATTACTTTACATGTTTTCAGTGTTCTTAGGTTTTAGGCATGCTGCTCCACTGCCCATTGCTGACTGTAATTTAGTAATATATTTTCTGATATGCCAGTTACTGAACAGAAATATTCAATATAAAAGATCAAAGAAGTGCCATTATCTCCAGGATAGTATCTTCATCTCCAGGATAGTATCTCGAATTGTGTGATTCGCTGTCACAACAACAAACAAAATAAGAAAAAATACAAACTATGTAAAAAATTGTTGCTGTCTATGGATCTCCATCTGCTGTTATCTAGCCAACAGAGCTCACTCTGGAGAGGTAGCGTAAATTGAGCAAGGTCACATGTACATCAGTGCATATTAGAAACCCCAGCTCTTTAGTTTCAAAATTTGAAGCATTTCAAGCACTTCAATAAGGTTGTGGCTTTTCAATTGCAGTGACTCTCAATGTAGTGCATTCATTATTTACATATTTGTCCAGTTCAGAAGCTAACCCACCCCACTGACAAAGCATATGAGATATCTGCTTTGTGTACTATATGTGAAAAAGGTTTGTGACCCACAAGAACTAGTGTTTCTCTCAGAAATCCCTTTGCCACTTCTAAGACACATTTACAACAAGTCGCAGCTGTCATACCTCCACTCCAGCTTCATAGTCAGCGCCATCCAGCAGTGTGACTTTCACAGGCACTGTCTTTGGTCTTTTAGAGGATTTCTGTGGGGATCTGGACACCCTGCTGGGCGTTTTCTCTGATGAGTCGTCTGTGTCTCTGTGCTCATCCGACATCTTTGAGTCATGATCCTAGAAGCAGAGTGTTTCAAGAGTATTGCATCACTACCATAACAAAACCTTTTATCTCCAAAATGGTATTTTATAGGAGAACCAAAAAATTATATTTAATGCACCCTAACGTAAAGACACATTTTTCACCCCTAACCATTTTTAGACATTTCCATTGTCCAAATTTAATATTTCATATTTCATAATATAATCATATTTTCACATAACATAAACAGTGTAAAGAGCTTTCGGTAATTACAATATAAAAAACTTTTTAAGAGTATAAGAAGTGCCAATCTCTTCATTATAATCACTAACTATGTCATATCAACTGAAAGATGGTGTTACAGTAAAGTGTTTTGTAGAAGGGTTGCAACATGTTGCATTGCACTGGATTGCACTGCATTGCATTTGAGCCAAAAGCCCACCTGATAGGCTCTTTTGCTGTCTCCCTCCATGGCATTCTTCACATCTGAAGCGGACCCCTTCTCTGACATTCTGATCACTCACTATCCTGGACAGAAAGAAAAGGGATTAAGGTTAATTGTCATACAGACACACCCCCACACACACAACACCCTCAACTTTCGTTAGGGCAAAGTTGTCAATAATATACACCCTGCACACTGGTAAGAATAAAGAACCCCTAAGGCAGTACAGCAAGTTCTCACCTCCACCAAAGAGGAAAGACCATTTATCATTCGCTGTGTACATACGGAATGCTCCGTTACATATACTGTGCTATGTCCACATTTACAAATGCTGGTACACACTCAAGAGTTTGTGTGGGTGTCATTCTGTCGGTTCTATTTCACACACCTAAAATCTTCGCCATATACTTTTTTTATGGATTACATTTGTCAATGCTATTGCCAATGTATACTGCTTGATTGAAAAAGTGATTTTTAAATGTATAGGATGTTGTAAATTGTAGAGCAACTGCAGCAGTGTGTTGGAATTGGAATGGCACATTAACATAGAAAGGAAAACTGGTGCAGCATTTACAAATACAAATATTAAACAT
>JBBPDA010000132.1:2095443-2122149 GCA_037974385.1 Arnoldichthys spilopterus | reverse complement strand
ATATACACCCACCACCTCAGCACATAAGCTTATCGGTTACACACAAACTACTGCTACCTGATAACTGCCTAGAGAACAGATAGTAATGTTCCACCTAGTTCTTATTGTAGCACTTGCCATGTGTAGTTATTGTAGCACTTGCTGTCTGTAGTTATTGTAGCACCTACTGTCTGTATTTTACTACTAAGAGAAATGTGTTAGACTCTTTGTAGCACTCATTTCCGTGTTGCCCTGTGCAGCTCTAATGCTTGATTGTTTCCTGTGTCTTGGAAGTGGCTTTGGATCAAAGCGTCAGCCAAATGAATAAATGTAAATGTAAACATAATACAAAATATCACTGTGTAATTTATATTTAACAGACTTACTCAATTCCATTTGAAATAGGGCTGGACATTCAAATTTGAAATTTTGAAATTGAAAGTACAGTTCCTTTACTCCACAGAATTCTAACAGACGGCACCAGAGTCATTGATAAAAGGACATAGTGGAAATTAAACCATCAGAAATGTGGTTTCCACACTTTATAAGTTGCTACAGGCCACAGTGATATGAGAGTTCATAATTATACCCAGTTGCGTCAAACAAATTGAAGTTCTAAAAGTTATAGGCTCCGTCGAAAAGCCCCTCAAGCCCACAACAGTGAAAAAATTCAACAGAGACATTCTAAAGTGTTTAAGACAAATAGACAAACACTAACTGTCTGTTTTCAGTTCAGCTACCATTACTAGTCCAGTCACATCTTATTTCACCAGACACCGCTTAGCCCGAAAAAGCAAATTCACTAAATTATGTCTAAATTTTCAATGCATTAAATCTATAAAAGTAGCACATGAGAAAAGCTTGAGCCTTTCTGGTGCCCTGGCACTAAGTTATGTACAACACTAGTGCATGAGAATAAACACAGCTTATGGGCTGTAAGGTTGGTAAAAACACAAAAAGGACTTATTTTCTTCATGCAACTGTGTCTGAGAGGGGTTTCGCAAAACCTGTCTGTGTTGCAAAAAATAGTGGGTGAAAATACAATGTCACTGATTACATATCCCACGATTTAATAACCTTTAAACAACTAGTCTTGCTTTAATTTTTCACTGCCTTTAAAAGCAGGTGTAAAATTAGTATCAAAAGATGTGTTGTTGAGAATAACATTGTTTTTAAAAGTCCAGGTAGTGAAGACAGGAAAGATTTCTTACTAAGAGCGGCAAACATCAGTGCTTTCTGTAATCTGTACACCTAAACCCATCAACAGCAGTCATTCTATGAAGACACCACTAGCTAAGTTACACACCAGAACAAACCCTGCCAACCCTGTGAACCCAAAAAACAGAACAGTTAGGCAGCAGTATAGTTAAACAGAAGAAGCTCAGAAGAGGCTAGCCTACCTCATAAAGAAAGAGCTTAGCAGACACAAAAGCACAATCTTACAGATAATCTCAAGACAAACAGTAAGAATTTTTTTTAAATATTCCTAAATGCCAAAAAATTATCTCATGAAAGTCTTCATTATTTTCTAAATAATGGTTTTATGAATCATTAAAACAAATGTTGGCTTTCCTATGTACACTAGGCTATTTGTCTTCTACCCTATCATCTTATATTTCACAGCTTAACATAATGTTTAAATATATTTTATAAATCATTTGAGTTGTTCACTTTAATCCACTCAGATTAAAGCAAAATCTGGAGAAATGAAGGAAATATTTAAATATATATATTTTAGCATAAAAGAATAAGGCTTGATAACAGAATTCTCCACAGCAAATGTGATAATTGTAGGGAGGTGATGAAAAGCAAAAATTAGTAGATTCTTCCACTACAGCAAATTACACATTGTTGTCATTCAGGCTGTATTAGTGTGAAATTCGCCCCAATTAGGACTGAATAATATGGACAAAATATTAGTTTTGCGATTATACTGCTACGCATTGTGCTGCCTTTTAATATAGTAAAGGGTCCAAATTATAATGTGAACATTTTATTATTAAAGGTCAAAAACAGCAGTGTCATCATAAACAAAAGCAGCTTCTTAATACAAAACACTGCTCACAGTGGTATGTACCGGACATTGTGTAGGTGTCACCAGTCAAGTATCTTGTGTTGTGCTGGCCCAAGGCATTTGCGGTTGGTAAGGGTTGAGGAAAGGACTTTTATTTTAAAATTATTTGAGTACCTGTTTGTGATGTCATGATTGATGCAATTTCCTGTTCCTGTGCCTCTATGGGAAGTAGGTGATAAAGGAAGAAAATGCATTTTTCAGGTGTGGTCCATTTCTCTTCATTCTCATCTGAGCTGCAACACTGGAGAAGCGATGCCGTAAGTGGGTTCATCTTATTATTACAAGTCTAAGTTCATGTATTTAACACTATGTTGTAGAGCTGCATGTTGTATATGTGGTAAACAGCATTTTACAATGGACAAGTGACAAAGACAATCGAGTTACTGATTTATTCCATGTTTATCGTCTCTTCTGTGCATAATGAAGAGCCAACAGTAAATGATCATCTTACTCTACGATACTCACATTTTTGTGCTGAGTTTGTCTGGATGTTAAGTTGGGGTTGCTACACTTCAGTGCGATCATTACAATGGTAATAGTTAAAAGTTCAAATATAAATAGATTCCTAAACACAGTGGCGGTCCGAGCCTGTTTGGCGCCCTAGGCGACGAACACCCCCCAACCCCCAAGAGCCAAGACAACGTAAACTAATGATGCAGATTTGTTTTTTATTATCCGTTCAGCGATTTCACACACCTATGACAAAAAGGGAAACTATAGGGTGGTTGGTAAACTTTTATGAACAATATGTGTTTTATTTGTAAGCAACTAGTGTGATTTACTTTAGCCAACCAATAGCATTCCCGGCCGCTCCAGCAAGCTTGGGGACGAGGTCCAGAGAGGTCCCCTCGCCCACAACCTGTGTGTGGCGCACCTGCACCAAATGGACGGGGTGCCCACATAAAAAACGATTGGCGCAAATAATATCTGTATGAAATATTTATTATTTACTTGCTCTCGCAGCTCCTGCCCAAATGCTGCCCAGGGCGGCTGCCCAGGTCACCCGTATCAAAAACCGGCACCACCGGAGCATCTCTATAATAAGCCTAATATTTATAATGAATATTATATGGAAATAATCTTTGATTTAAAGCAATATGTAATGAGTAACATTTTAAAAAGGTTTTTCATATCCTTTGGTCCTGGTTGCACTAGAATATAGGTGCTGCCAACACTCAGACACCCAGCTCAACTAGTCATGCTTTGTTATTTAAGTCATTGCTTCTCAGGGGAGATCTTTCATCACTAAACTTGTATTTTGTCTCTGTGCCTTTTAAACCCACACCCATAGTGGGTGGGGCAATGCACAGTTTGTGTTGTGAACTGTAATCTCAGTAAAGAAAATGTTCAATTCTGATGCGTTGTGATCACCTATTTTGGACAGTGCATTGCAAAATGTCCACTGTGTCTGCACTGGCCCTGACTGGCTCTCAAACCTTCCCCAGAAACAGCACAGAACAGGAGGGGTGAAGAGATGGAGCAGTTGTGCGAATGAGCCAATGACAAGAATGCTACACTTTCCTGAAAGCATTTATTAGCGCAGAATAAAACAAGGTTTTATTTCTGCTTGTGAACCGATAATGAATAATATGGTATTAGTAACCGTGGAAGTCACAAATCTGCAATTAACATTTTCGCAAACAGCCGCTTGTCTTAGGATATAGCTCTTAAACCTTCAAAAACATACACCAATCAGCCACAACATTAAAACCACTGACGACTGTGAAGTAAACACTGATTATCTTGTTACAGTGGCACCTGTCAGGGGGTGGGACATTTTAGGCAGCAAATGAATAGTCAGTTCAGAGCAGTTGCCTCTTTCAGCAGGAAAATACAACCTGCTGCGAAAATGTTCAGGAACAGTTTGAGGAGCATGACAAAGAGTTCAGTGTGTTGACTTGATCCATAAATTCCCCAGATCTCAATCCTATCAAGCATTTTTGTGATGTGCTGGACAAGTCTGATCCGTGGAGGCCTCCCCTCGAAACGTACAGGACTTAAAGCCTGATATCACCGTACATCTTCAGAGGGCTGGTGGAGTTCATACCTTAAGGGGTCAGTGTTGTTTTAGCAGCAGCTGTGGGATATACACAATATTAGGCAGGTGGTTTATATTTTTAAGTGTATCTGTGCATAAACCAGGGAAATAAAAAACTAGAATAACCATGCACTTGTAGAGATGGCAGATTTGGATACAGCTGACGTTCAAAGTCAACCTCTTTGAGAAGAAAGTAGCTGAGAAATTTAATATTAGGGTTTCTATGGGATTTTAAAAGGAGTCACAGTGCATTTGGGAAGCAGACCCTTTTTCCCAGCTTTGGATAACGATGTCCATTGATGAGTAGCACCCACCTTATGAAGCACCAAAAGCTACTTAGGTTTTAATAGTCTATATGTAATTCCCAGTCAGCTTTAGAGGTGGATTTTCAAGCTGGGCCCAGAATTAAATGGGAGCATCTAATATTTTTACACTAATAATTAGCAATTGGTTTACAATGGTGAGTAACACTATGTTCTTCATACAGACCGAATTCAACTCCTTGTCTGGGAAAGAACAGCCTCTTAACACTACATTTGCCTACATCTGTAACATGATTAATTTGTAAATTGCATTGGAAAAGAGAACATCTACCAACTAGCTAAAATGATATTCTTGTATATCATTTTAACATTAAGATAGTTTCACTTTACTATGATATGTACCTGATATTGGGCTCTAGTTAATCAATCTAACACAAAGCGTAACGATCAAGACGTCACTAACTTTTATGGGCGTGTCCAAACCAATTTTAATATTTTGACGTGTCCATAACAAGTGTTGTGCACGTTACTAAAACGCCGCTTAAATAAGGTTTAATAATATTCCACTGACTTTAGACCTGTTTATTTGTTGGTCAAAAACAGAATGTCATTTTACAACCTTTAAACACCAATGCACTGACAATGCGCACATTTAAAAAGTACCACTCCTATGAGTGGGAAATGCATGCGGAATCATTTATTTTGAAAAAGTGGCGTGAAATAGAAAAATGCGGCAGTATTAAACTAGTAAAACCACTTTGCGTCTCGCTTTTGGCTGATGCAAAATAGGGCCCATTTTTTTAGGTGTCCCTGGTAGAATATTCAGTTATCTAGTTAGTTAACAGAAAATGACAGCAGTTGAAAATGTTATACATGGATATAGACATATAGATTCCTAAACCATCACTTAATTAATTAGTGTAATATTTATATTTAATATATATATTATATTATTTTAAATATTTACAATATTAAAGTATTATAAAGAAATAATTTATATATATGTAACAGGCAACATTTTAAAAAGTATTTCCATATTTCCAATTCCAACCCATTCTCATACACTCATCATGTTTTTTTTATTTGTTTGTTTTAAGTAATTCCTTCTCAATGGAGCTCATTGAAGTAGGCTTACAGGCAAGGCCCAATCAGAGTGGAGAAAACGCCCAGATTTAAATTATTTTAAATGCATTTTTGTATTTTCCCTCTTAGCTTTTAATGTGAATTGTGCCAATTTATATAAACAAATTCCCCCTTTAAATAAAAAACTAAAACTTTAAATCTGATAATGTCTCCTTCCCATATCCCACCTTGCTATTAGTGTTTCCAACTGTCTGCTCAATGACTCCTCCCCAGGTATTTTAAGGTGTTTCTGGTGGCATCTGTAGACCTGCTGTACCCAGTGCCGGTTCTTGCTTCCCTTTGTTGTTGCCTGTGTTACCGTGTTGATTCAAGTGTTTTGTTTCATTTGATCGAAGTTGTCCTCTTGCTCACAGCTTTCTTCACTAAAAGCACTTTAAATGATTCAAATATTTTCACATTTCTTTTCAAAATTGTCAAAAGAATGCACACAAACCCATAACGAGTGTGCTCAGGGTGGGCGGTTGTGGCCTAGTGGTTAGGACATTGCCCTTGGGACCTGAAGGTCAAAGTCCTGGCCTGGGTACCACTGAGGTTACCTTGAGCAAGGTACCATCCCACTACACTGCTCCTTGGGTGCTGCTGATAGCTGCACACTGCTCCACATGTGTGCGTGTGATGGGTCAAATGGAGAGGTCACATTTCTTTGTGGTGCTTGAGTGTGTTCACAATGTCAAATAGTCACTTTTACTTAAAAGCATCATAAAAGCTTGTGTGCCTTGCTGTGATGCCTGAATTATTGAGCCACATCATGAAATGCCCAGAAAGCTAATCGACGTCACTAATGTCATCTGTATCGCTACATAATCACTGAAGCTGAAACCCTGTTCTGGTCCATGCAGACCTAATCAGCTGTCTGTGAGAGATAATAGGCAATCAGATACAGCCTAGTCTGCTCTTATCTTCTGCAAAATGGCCTTTTTTTTGTTCTAGATGTTTCTCTTCAGCTACCATAAGAGGATTTTGCATAGGGGGTTTTTATCTGAGATTGAAGGCTTTGAAGGTTTTCCAGCTTGAGGGGTCAAATCATCATAAACCATAATTGTTTAACCAAAAAAAATACGCTACGCATATTTTCCCAATTAATCTTGTGTAAAATGCTGTGTTCTCAAAAGAAAGTCTGGTTGCTCCAGGTAATGCATCAGCGAGGCTGGACATAGAGCATTCAGAGTACATTTATGCACTGGCTTGAGGTGCTTGAAAACTCATATCTGCACAAAAGGGCTCGATAAGGCATACTTGCATTGAGCCTTCGGTAAGAATTGAAGCAAAATATTCATAAAAGACAAGGGCATTTCAAAGCTCATTCTACGAGTCCAGAATCTAAAGCTGAGGCGGACACGTGGCCCCTCCGCCCTCTGTGTGGGCCAAAACGTTCAGGTGAGCACATGCACTGCATGTTAACCAGTCTTTAGGCAAGTCGATGGTCCACTCTGGCACAAGGTCTCGTCATGATCAAAATTGCGTTTGACATACAAGGCAGCGGGTCATTAAAATGTCAATAGAAAGATCAAGCCGCCTTTATGGGCCGTAAGTGCTGCGCCGAGAGACGATCGCTGTTCTGGGATCAGATCGCCCCTGGCCCGCTCTGTACGCACCGCTTTGCCTTTGCCTATTATCTTCTCGTCAGAAGTCAGTTTGATCACGGATAATCTTGCAAGGGAGCATCACGCTCTGAATTCTGATTGCAAAGAGCCCAGTCATGGATGGCCTCGAAGAGGCAATCGCGAATGGGTGTGAGTGCATCTGAGAGTGTCTTGGGAGGGATTTGTCATAGTTCGAATACACAAAACGTCACCTTTATGCTGTCTACCGTGGACAGGGGATTATCAAGCGGAGGCATTATACAACAGAACTCTGAATGTGCCCCTTGCCAAAGCTTCCAGCTTTGCCATACTGAGCGACGAGGGCATAGTCGGCTTTCTGGCATGTAACCAGCCCATATGGACATACTGCAAAGTGAACTTCATGTAAGCAGTGAGGCAGCCTGTTTTACTCTGTCGCTCCTGGGCATGAAGAGTGGTAATCCTAAAGGGCTGAAAGTGATCACTTCCTACAGAAATGGTGATGCAATGCATTGGGACGGTGAGGGATAAGAGCAAGATGACGAGCAGCAGTACTAGAGAATACAGCACGATAACGCTCTCCTTGGAGTCAGGAAAGTCCAGAATTGGCTGTACCTGTATCTCTACTGATCACTAACTTAGCTGGAGGCCCAAAGGTAATGACTAAAGCTGATAAATGCTCCACCTGTGGGCTTGTAGTTAATGAGGTGATTTGGGCGTTCTCTGCCCAGAAATCCAAGTGGTCTCCAATAGGAAACATACCCACAACAAAAATCCTTTTACAGACGAGCTATTTGAAGCAGCTTTTCTCGTTAGGCAACTTCGGGGGGAGTAGACTTCAAAGATGTGATGCTGTGCTTATAAAGGTCACTGGCAAAAACTGGCAAAAATCATTCAATTCAACCTTAATTTGATCACATTCCACTGAAAGCGGAGTTCCTAATGCCTTCTGTGCCATTTGGTTGTGTTCTACACCAGAATGTTCACTTCCCGGTTCAGCTTTCAAGATGTTTCTCTTATGTGGCCTTTCATCATTTTGTGTTTACTTTGGCATGGATGTTACAGTTAAAAAAAATTAATATCTCCTTATTATACACGATAGGCACAGAAACAAAATGTCCATATATGTCTTATCAGTGTCCCTCTAGCTGAACAATGCAGTCGAGGATGCCGCCTCGCTTAGATAAATGCCCCAAAAGCCGGAGAAATGATGGGGAATAATTTCCTGCGAAATGACGGCCATGCTATGCCATTTGTCATCAACTATCTTCCCCTGCACTCTTTCCCCGCAGCGTTGCTGTTCAAAAAAAAAAGGAGAAAAAAAAGGAACCATGCTTGAGATCGGTTCTTTGTAGCTCTGAGCGCAATCACTCATGTGTGCTGCAATCTGTTACAGGAATCCATCATTCATGGCACAAAGTCACGACAGCAGAGGGGAGAAGCCACAGGACAGCGCCTGTAATGACTCGAGTCAAACATGCCAGCAGTTCACGAGAAAAGATTTCAGGAGAATAAAAATGACCATGGGGAAAAGCAATAACGCAACTCTTGTCTTCCTTCGCAGGGAAAGCGGCACGTGAGAGAGAAAGTTATTTCTAGGAAGTGTGTGGCATGTCTGAGACCCACTGTGCCGGCCTTTCACGGGACATAAATTTTGCACTGTTTCTCTCCGGGGGAGCTTCACAGTAGTTTGCTGTAAAGATCCTGATTGCAGTAAGGCCTGATACTTATGTGCAAATGCCTTCCCTCTTGCTTACAAAGAAGAACCTCTGATTAACTGATGATTCTGGAAGCCTAGCTAGGGACTCCTAGTATGGCAAAAACAAATCCTGCACAATAAACATGATTTTATGATTTTATGATGCTGAGGCTGATGCATCATGAAAGTGACTGTTTGTTATTGTGAACTTACCCCATCAAACAAAGTGCACCAGGACGAAATGTGAACTCTGCATTTAACCCACCCACATGTGGGCAGTTATCAACAGCACCCAGGATGCGGTGCAGTGGGACGGTACCTTGCTCAAGGTTACCTCAGTGGTACCTGGGACAGAACTTGAACTTGCGACCCACCAATCACAAGGGCAAGTCCCTAAACACTAGGCCAACACTGCCCAACATTAAATTAGAAAATCAGATTCATGCAGAGGAATGCTAAACACATGGAGCTTAGTTAATGTCTGGACGAGTAAAGTGTTTACACTATTGTAAATGTTGCATTTAGATGCAAAAATACAAGGAAGCAACACTATAGTCACTGGAGGTTTAGTCCATATCGTCAAAATAAGAGAGGAAATGTTTCTTTGTGGTGTAAAATGTATTTACCGATTACTCTCAAAAAAATTTATGTGGAGTTCCATTGAGTCGGCTAAATGTTCTGCTCTCCCAGAGCATCAAATATTGGTTAAATCTAAATATCTGTTCAAAAATCTATAAATTATCAATACCAATACGATGATTACATCATGTATTTTCTCATTCAACATTTTATTACTCTGCATCACTATGTACCAACCAGTGTAAACAGTACTAATTTTGTTCTCTTGGATTTCAGACACCACCCACATTTATTCTAATATTAAACCAAATGAATAAAAGCAAAAACACATGTATTGTCATAATAAACATCTTACTGTTTGCTTAGGTTCCCAAGACATGTGTATAGTAGATTACTGTGTGATGTACTGAATAATATGATATCTACATATTTATTCTTATGGAAAGTGTAAATACCGCAGTGGTTTTAATGCATCTTTTATGCAAGCTGCTTCTTAAAGACTGTGGAAGTCCCTCCTTGTCTTACAAGTGTGTGTGTATTAAGCACAATGAAACTTCAATTTTGATAATGCAAAATAAAGTGTTGGATAGTACATTGGATAACACCACCATCATGAGTGGGATTTAATTCCCAGTCCAGTGGGAAAACAAGCCACACTTTTAAAATTGCATTTGTAGTTTACATTTACATTTCAAAATTTATTTTACTTGGCAATGATTTGCTTACCTCCCAGAATATTTCACTGCATTCAAAAAAAACAGTTAGTCCAAATTATGGTTCTTCTGACTGATTAAAAAAAACATTCTTTTAAGCCATTTTAGAGAGAATACATCCAGAAACAGATCACTTATCGTCAAAAAGCTGTAGAATATGATGATATGCATCTTCTACTGCATCTACCAACTCTACATAGGCAAAAGCAAAATACAGCATGCAGTCATTGCAGTACATGGTACAGGACCAGCCCATTTTCATTAGCTGACCTAAACACATCAATCTTCAGAGCCTTGCTCTACAGGAGGTGATGACGTCGTCTCACTCCATATAATCTGCTCTTGAGACTAGAGGCAGGAGAGAGAGGAAGGTTTCCCGTACCTCCCACGCATGCAATCCTGCCTGGTTAGTATGCACATCCATAAGCAGGCTGGCTCAAATTAATTGGAGCGTTTATATTAATGCTGTTTGCATCAAATCCATCAATCTGCTTTGACTGGAATTTGGCTGCTGTCAAGAAGCTGGAGTGGAGCTCCTGTGAAGAGATGTCCTTGTCACAAGCTACAAACTTTTGCAAAATTGTTTTAGGACTGAGACCCCACGAAATCAATTTGGGGACATGCCCTGAGCTTCATAAAAACATGGAAGTTAAATCGAAAAGTTGCAAACTATTTAAGAGCTTGGGTGAGGGAGCAAAGCCCTAAACCACAGGGGCCTTTTCCCTACATGGCATGGTTCAGCATGATACAAATGCAGTTCTGAGGCATGTCTGTAAAAGAGGAAGCAGCAAGGGGAAAGGTTTCCACCATGCTAATCCATATTAGCATCAAGCCAAGCTGGGAAAGGCCTACACTGTTTCTCAAAGATATGACACTTCCTGTAAAACAAGATTATGCACAGTACATCAGTTCTGACCTCATGGGCACCCGGTCTGTAACCACTTTTCTGTATTTTGCTTTTCTCTCACTCTGAAATAGTAGCATGTTTCAAACTTGGTCTTCCAGTACAGGCCTTAACTGATGTGTATGCATTTTGTTTACCTAAAGGTCATTTTTTTTGTTTACCTCAAAGTGCTTGACTCAGCTATATGATCTTTAAACATCCAAGTACCTGTTATATTCATTAGTGAACAGGGTGTGAGGGTGAGGGTGGCCAATCTGACAGTTTTATATATAAAAATCCTATATAAATCCTTGATGGTTAGTAACAACTGAGGAATCCACACTACATTGACAAAAATCAGAATGATTGCCTACTCATGGCTGTGCTGAATGGTGAAATTATTAGGGGTGTAAATCACAATTTTCATTACAGTTCAATATTACATTGTTTATTTTAGCCAATGATCTGATCCATTTTCTTTAAAATGTAAAATTATTAAAGCTATTTTGGTCGATGCATTGATACAGATCAATTAGTTGTTACACTCTTACAAATTCTATCGCATGTCTATCATGTGTGTCCTTCATGCCTGATGAACTAAACAGCTTGGTGGATGAAGAGCTGGTGTCAAACTATGACTCGAACTTCTGAGCACTTGAATAGTCTGTTTTACGGGTATAACGTCATCCATTGTCTTCTGATTACAATTTATTGTTGAAACTGTAAAAGTGTCCAAATGTTAATTTGTTTTAGAAACGTTACCTGTAAAAGTGTGAAAAATTAGAAAAAGAATTTTGTGTTTTGTTTAAGAGGGAGACATGAAGTCAGGGAGCTTGTTCAAGTCTGGATATTCTCGCACAGTGCACTTCACAATTGGGAAGAAAGACTGCAATTCAGATCTCGGATTGTGACTGTGTGTTAAAAAGATTGTGATCTGATTCGTTTGGGAAGATTGCCCACCCCTAAGTAAAGGCATATTGCCTACTGAGTGAGAACACAGTCTGTTATGTTCTCAGTTATGAGTCATGAATCCCACCAGACCAACAGAACCTACTTCACTGCTCTCACAGTGTCAGCCCAGTTTACAAAAACAGCAGAGCAAACACCATATATTTACCCTGTAAAATCACTAGCATTTCAATTAGTCAGGCAGCAAATCTGACATATTGATTTTCGCATATTTGATTCTGCCAAGTGAACTGAAACAAAATGACCAGACTTGGCATAGACTTTTTCTTCTGAGAGGGGTTCATTCTTGCTAGCACAGGGATGGGGAACTGTGGGCCAGAGGTTCAGCACAGTTTGGCCATATTCCTGCTCAAGCACACTCTCCTCAACTCAGCATCATATCATCCATGATATACCAGCACTATTCCTCCCCATGATAGGAATTTGTCATATTGCTATACTGACGATATCGATGATGAGGTGTTCTGCACCTAACTGGTGTAGTTTCATACTGGAAAGCTGGACCCTGAATCCATATTCCAGTCCTAGATTCTATCTTAAATACCAGGTGGCCAATCAGTGACCTCAGCAGTTCAATAATTACTGGTGATTACAAAATCCAGGAGCAGAATCTGGATTCAAAGCCCAGCTCTGAAAAACTCGTTTTGTATCAAGGTTTGTGTTTGCAGGGTTCTCGGGCCTGAGTGGTCAAAGAGATTTGATGAACTACTTATTTTCATACTGTCATTTTTATTGCTAAAAATACACCATAAGATATTGTGATGATGATGATATTATGATTTTAGATGTTGTGTATGAGGAGAGAAATCAACACCCTGTGTTGATCTCTGGCCCACAGTCTAACACCAGTCTGCCCCTTTGGGACTAGAGTTCCCCACCCTTCTTCCAGAATGAGGTATACAGACCCTGTAAAATGACTGACACTACATTTAGCCAGGCAACAAATCTGAATTTCATTTGCAAAGAACTGATGTTGCCTCTACAATTTTGGATCCAATCATATCATCGCAACCATTTCAGGAAGCCACCGCTAATGGGTCATGCTAATGGGTCAAATAAAGACACAAATCCAATCAGCTAAAGAAGAAAAAGCTAATTTGATTTGTCTAAATATAGCCCCAGTGCAGAAGTCAGCATCCAAAGATGGTCCTTTACTAACATACTGTGACTGACCATGAGCTCTTCAAGGACACTCCATAACTGCATAATGCACAGAATTTAAAGGATTAGGGGAACGATTCACTACACGTCCAAGCTCCCAAGTCATTAAATGATGGGAATTTTTGATAATTTACTCATTTTGAAAATTACTGATGCCATTGATGACTAGCAGCATTAGCCAAAGATATTTAATCTTTCTCTTCATGGTGTCAAATTTAATGCCAAAAAAACAAGTGTGTTTACTTCTCTGGCTGTATTCACTGATGTCACTGTCACAAAGCCATCTCAAAACTGCCTGCCTCACACCATGACAGGCTTTCAATATGACACCTCTAAAAAGAGGGAAATGACAGCAAAAAAGCCACATACAAACCGAGCTGACGGGATAATGTGACGTTAAACAAAAGCGGGATTCTCTTTGTAAAATACAGTTGCCATAGTGACATCAGAATGAACTGTCAATGCATAACTTCAGTGAGAATATCTGGGACATTCCAGCATTGACTGACATGACAACTGCCTCAATGTCTGATTTATCTCACTTCGGCTAGCAGTGCTGGGGAGTAGTGAACTACATGTAATTGACTAGTGACTAGTTAAACATGTTGCAGTAGTTTGCTGGTAGTTTAGCTAAACATATTTTTAATCAGTGAATCAAATACTTAAATAAATGTTTTGCCAATTTTTGTGTAGTTAGCTTCTGAAACTACAAACATGAAAGAAAAGGACTAAATTGTCATTCGTTGCTGGTGTTTTTAGTCGTTGTGTGCGCATGTGTGTTATCGAGAGGAGACGAGTTACAGCAGAAAGAGAAAGATCATGTCTGAAGGTGATAACTGAAGGTACTTTTTTTGCAGTAAACTCAATCTGAGTGGCATTCTGCTGCATGTGACCTTTTTGTATATAGCATTTTGCTATAATTTTAAATCAGGTGTATGTAAGTACTTTAAACTACTTTAAACTACCTGTTTAAAGTTGCTTTAGTTCACCAAACTAGATTTCTTCCACAGGAAGTTCAACTTCTTCCGGTATGATGTAGGTGGTCGCTTGCAAAGCTATGCTTTCAAAGTAGCTTCCCCAACAATGCCAGCAAGCTAATACACAGTTAGCGCCATCCATGTGTTTTTAAGAGTGAAACTGGATGTAAGTAAAGATTTTGATAGTGATTGCGTAAATGATAAACAACAGGGATTCAAGATCCCAGCTGAAGACTTTTTACTACAAACATGCAGTCAGTAAGTTACCAATCAATGTTGCAATTTTATGCAATAAATGACGTTAGCAGGTCTGTTTAAACATCTATACCATTTATAAAACATTTTGGGGCATTATCATTGTAGCACTTATGTTATTTAAACAGACAACTGATTTTACCTTTAGGGATGCATGGTAACATCTGAATCGTATTGTACCGGCAGACATTTGCTGGAAAAAATAATGTTGTACTGGAAAAATTGTACATTTAAATAGCAGCCTTAGCCAACAAATCTTTTGATGATATCAGAATCATATCGGGATCAGCAGATATTTGCTTTATTTATTTATTTATTTATTTATTACTCTGGAAGGGCTACAAATTTTCTCTTTTTATCCTATTTTTATTTCCCTAATATTTTTGGCATCTGCATCAGTAGTAGCATCAGCAGATATCCACAACAGACATTGGCATCGGCCTACAAATCCCACATCAGTGCATCCCTACTTACATTTATGATTATAAATGCCAGTTTTGTCCATTAAAAAGCAAACAATGTCACTTATATTGTGACTCTGGCTAAAAAACTACTGGAAACGTGTTAATATGTTTTATGTGTTCATTTAACCCCCCACAGTGTACACTCTGAGTTGAAAATGGCTAATAAAAATGGCCCATCTGGCAATTTGGCTGTAAAGAAATTTGAACTAGCCATAAACATTTATGACTGCTGCACTCCTAATACTGTTCGTATGTCTTTTTTTTTCCATAAAATCCTTTTACTTTCTATATGTACTACTATGTTGCTCTGTGTGCAGACGAACAGCACAAGATTGAGCAAACAGCAACTGCCACCACACATTCCAGTGGCAACAATGCAAATTTCCGGAGACGTGTGTGCTCCATTCAGACCTGTCTTGTTAATTTCCTGCCAAACTTCAGCCATATCGATGTGGATATTAAGGCCGAACAGCCCATTCACACATCTGCACAGACTAGGCATGCAAGCTTAGGAGTCCTAGTCAACAGGTTTTGCTTTCAGCTACTTTTGCCAACACTGACCCCCTGGTGTGAACATCTTTGCATAATGAATGGAAGTCTAAAGGGACGAATACTTTGTTGTTTCCAAATCCAAACGTTTTTCAGTTCGGCTTACAAATGTGATTTAGAATAATTACTAATTAAATGTATCTAATCCCTATTGAATGACAGTAAGTCTTTACCCAGTGACAATGCGGTTGTGAAACTTGTTACCAGTGACAGCCATCGGCTTGTGGGTGGAAGCTACCTGGCCAAGCAAGAGGGAACTGAGATTTTTGGTAGTGCTCAGTCAGCAAGGCTTATTAAATTCAGCTCATCTGGAGGCAGTAAAGCAGCCTTTTAAAGTCTTTTCTGTTCCAGGCTCATTAGCTAAAAACAGCATTTTTTTTAATCCCTTTTGCATTTCCCAATCTGTAAAACACCTGACTCGGCTCTTGCAGGTCTTGATGCTTACCTGACAAGTTGTGTTGCAGCAGTGCTTTCCCCCCATGACAGAGACTGAGAACCAGTCTCTTTGCCAAGCAAAGAGCCACTCAGTGTCTTGACAAAAAAAGTGTCATAAGATAAAACAAAGAATTTTTGTTTAAACCTGAAATGTGCAGGGAAAAAATCAAATAGGATGATTAAAAAGTAGAAAAAAATAGCAAACCTATGAAGTGCCCCTTAACAACGCCTTCATTATCTGCCAAATGCAAACCTGTGAAAGTGAAACCCAATGACAAAACCTTCTAAAAGTGGTTCAGTTGAGCATAAAATAGTACATTAGGGAGACATCAGTAGAGAGACAGAATAGAAATGACTAGTACACTTGCTGATGTAGGGAAAGTCTGATGATATAATAGGATAATGAAAGCTACAGTCAGGGAAATTAAGTTTTCAGGCACTTTTTTTTGTGTGTTTGTTTTATTTAATATTCATATAACCACTTCAAGGTCTCACACATACTACCATTTATATTTTTGCTTATAAGGATGAACAACAAATTGTGTATTCATAAGTACCTACGTTCATAAGTTATTCATATTTTCCTTTTTTAAATCAAGTTCCGCACATTAATGCTGCAAAAAAATCGAAATGTACAAATCTTGTGCAAATTGTACCTGGTGTCATTTTAAAAGATGTTGCCATTGGTTTAAAAGACTACACACAAGTAAGAGTCATGGGACCTTCTCGTGGATATCTATTAAACAACCCCTGAATGGAAAAAGCAATAGAGCTCAGCAACGACCTTAAACATTCCGGCCAGTACGACTGGTTCCCCAATATGCAAGAGGAAAGTGTACTAAAGCACAACCACAATCTTCCCTGAAAAATGCACCACACAAGATTTCTCTCAGACTAGGGCTGGACGATATGGCCTATAAATAATATTGTGATATTTTTGGACTGTATAGTGATAATATATACAATTTTAATTCTTTCCTGCTCAGTTAAACCTGCTGACTCTCGTAGACATGTCTGCATTAAAATTGTTCAAATTCATTTACAACTTGTATACAAATCACAACCAAGTTAAATTTTACAATGTCAGTGGCTTTAAACAAATTACACAACAATATGTACTTGATGCTTATCATATAGTCATTTGATGAAAGTGACTATTTGTCATTGTGAACACACTCAAGCACCGCAATGAAATGTGACCTTTAACCCATCACACGTCCACACTTGGAGCAGTGGGCAGCTATCACCAGCACACAGGGAGCAGTGTAGTGGGACAGTACCTTGCTCAAGGTAACCTCAGTGGTGCCCGGGCTGGGACTTGAACCTGTGACCTTCAGTTCACAAGGGCAGTGTCCTAAACACTAGGCCTCCACTGCCCCCATAAACATAGAACAAGCCATTTACTACATCAGACGTAGAACAGGCCATGATACCTTGAGTATGTTGGTTATATTGCGCAGCCCTATCTCAGACTAATGATAAGAAAGGAAAGAGGAAAGTCCACAATCACTCAGAAAGACAAACCCCACCACTGTCATCGCCGTTTAAGTCAGCACCACACCCACAAAGAAGTATGAAGGTGGGAGCATCATGATATAGGGCTGCACGCCTGCAAAATGGTACTGGGGCATTTCACATAATCGAAGGAAGAATAAATGGAACAATCTACTGGTAGAAATCAGGGAGCAATTTAATTTCATTGGCCACAAAAGGAGCAGAAGATGGACATTACCACAAGACAGTCCCAAACAGACAGCTAAAATAACTCAAGACGAGTTTCTAAAAAGTTGAAGAGACTGAATGCTCCTGCCAATCTCCTGACTTCTTTCATTTGAAAAGTCCAACAAAGGGACCCTCATAACCTTGGAGAACCGAACAGGGTTTGCCAAGTGGAATGGGCCAAAATACAACCAAAACGCTGCACTATTCTTCTGTTTTTCTCTGTGTAAGAGAAAACTTATGCACTAGGTGCAACTTATACACATATATAGCTTTATATAGAATACGAACACGAATGTCTATTTATATTTTTTGTAAAGTTTACTTTTGTATCTTATTGTGTTGTATAGTTTTTTAAATAGTGTCTGTTGCTTTACCACTCTTCTGCTGTTCTTACTTTTTGTACTACCGTAGCAATGCAAATTTCCTGTGACATTTACTTTAAAAGTAAGCAAACTGAAATATAGTTATTGTGTGGATGTATTTTCTTCATCTTGGGCTGGTGTACAAGTACATTCGAAGCACTGTACTATTTTCTGGTGCAATTTTATGGTTCACTCGGTGAGAAAAGCATAAATTACCCCTTGTCTTCCATTGGCACAGAACAGTGGCAGGGAGCTGAGACACTGAAATAGCGATTGAGCCTCCTTCTTAAAATAGTGGGTACTGGAGCCAACACATTTACTAATAAGATGTGCACTCCCCTACTGTCTTCGTAATAACAAACACATTCCTGCAGATTACGATTCCTTATGATATTTAGACTGACAATATTGATTCCTATCACTCCATTAGTGTCTTTACATATCTTAAGATTTAAAATTAGCTATTTTCAATTACAGCACTTAAGGTGAGCATCTGAAAGTAGGCTAGCATGCTTAAACTACTCAGTCACACTAGCAGAAGAAATACACATTTAGGCACATGACAACACTAGAGTGTGATGTTCTTCAGGCTAGATTTGATATGGGATTGGGTTGCATTCATTCTCCTTTCCAACACATCTGGTTTTACAGTTAAAGGTGATGTGCATGCGGTGTGAAAATGTTTACATAATTTGCTTGGATTTGTTCAAGCTTTGTAATGAATGTAGTGACTAAGAAACTGTGGTTTTCTGGTTACATGATTACTTGAGGCCCTATTTTGCACCAACAGAAGGTGCAATGGAAAGTACAAAGTTTTGCTAGTTTCACACCAGCACATGATGCTATTTTAACTCTGTGGAATCACAGATATGCTTTCAAAATGGCACTCAAAAGGTTTAGGTGGAACAGTGCTGCTCCTGCAAATGATGTGCTTGCACATTTTCACTTCATCCACAAGCAGGTCTGTTTCCTCCTAAACGCCAATTTGGTTTGCCAGGTAAACACACCATTATAATAGCAATCCAACACAGCTCATGCACCCCTGCCTTTTAAAGGTGAAGTGACGTGCCAGTCTGATTGGCTTACTGGATGTTAAGTCCAAAACACACCTCTGCATAATGAAGAGAGTAGGGATAACCTTTTTGCACTTTGCACAGGCACAAAGTCAGATTTTTTTTTACCATTAAAAAGGCAAAACTGGACATGCGCTTTTTTTTACATCATCAAAATAGGAACTTTGATGTTTAAATCACCATTAAAGTGTGTCACCACAGCACATGAGAGCTAATTATACAGTTAAATGTACAGGAGTGCAGAACTGGGTGCCACCAACCCATTACCACTAGTCTCTCACTAAACCACATGCTAATGGAGGCAGAGTAATACGGCCTGTGATTCAGAGTTAAGTGGCCACTTGGTTAAGAGAAAGGGGAGTCCAGCTATGCTGCACATCAATATCATGCTCATAACAGTCTCCAGGCCCAGTAATAGGTGAGAAGCCTTGAGGCGATGGTTTCCCACACTTAAGGAGCATAGTAACTGATGGAGGACACTTGCAGGGATATTACCTTAGGGAGATAAAGCTAAATCTGATTTTGGAAGAAGCAAACCAGCTCCTGCTCTGAGTTCCTAATGCTTTCTCTTCTGACAAAGCTTTCCTCGCTTTCTGTTGCCACATGAAAGATGCCCACAAAGCCTTTGAATATGAGAAGCTGTTTGATAGTGCTGTGCAAGAAAATTACACTGACTCCGTGCAATCAAGCCAAGTCATGCTGTCATCCTGACTTCTTCAGCTGAATAATGCATAGGCTCCCAGCCTTTGTCACCGTAGGAATTCATATTTTGTTTCCTTGGTGTTGCTGCACAAATAAAAGCCTGGCAGAGGGAAATTAACTTGTAACAAATCCATTGCCGACCACTGTCAAAGCCTGCATGGGAGATTTCCCTCCCAACTGTAAGGTAGAGGAGAACATCAAACATCTATCCAGATTCGACCCAAGTCTAATTCACACATATTCCCCTTTCCAAGTTGCCATCCCCTGGGTCAATGCAGACAGCACAAAGGACACTGGTAAACATCACTGAAGAATGATGTTCAGTCTCGCACCCCAGAGAAAAGGAGAAGATGGCTGGGGGAGGGGATCTGCTTTTCAGTGTCTGTCAGGCCTGGATGCAAAATGACCCCACAAATGCACATTAGCTGGCTTTATTAGGGCCTTATACAATCATGTAAAAATGTACACCCATAAGTATATTTATGTGAGAATAATAGTAAGTACACCTATAAATGTATTACAACTTAAAATTAGAGTCAGTGGAGTCTGGCAAGGAATCCACAAAAAAACATTACATTATTTGAAATAAGCCCACTGTAAGGAAAAACAAGTTCTGTAGATTGCCAACAACTGCCAATTTTTGTTTCCCGGACTGGCTGCCCCAGCAAATTCATGGGAGGCGTGCAAGGAAAAGTCTTTGCTTTCCAACAGGAACAGTAGAGCAAGGCTACAGTTTAGCAGTTGGGCAGTGGTGGCCTAGTGGTTAGGACACTGCCTTTGGGACCTGAAGGTCGCAGGTTCGAGTCCCGGCCCGGGCACTACTGAGGTATCCTTGAGCAAGGTACTGCTCCACTACACTGCTCCCCACTGTTGGTAGCTGCCCGCTGCTCTACGTGTGATGGGTTAAACGCAGAGGTCACATTTCGTTGTGGTGCTTGAGTTTGTTTGCAATGACAAACTTTCACTTTAGAACATTCAGGCAGTAAAAACAGGCCTTCTAGGATTAAGAGCTTTGGTCACACAAAGCCATTTGGCCACAATAACACTAGAAATGTGGGCCATAGACCAAAGACAGCCTTTAAGGAGAAGAACCTCATACCAACTGTAAACTATGGTTATGAAAATGAGCAGTGAATGAATGAGCAGGCCATCTGTGCAAAATATAGGCTGAATTGGAGGTGGATCTATAAACAGTATAATGATACTAAGCACACTAGCAATTCCACCAAAAAATGACTGAGGGGTATGGAATGGAGTAGTCAAATCCCATATTTGAACCGCACTGAGTGTTGTGGGGTGGTTTAAATATGGCAAAACATGCAATGAAATCCTCAGTCATCTTGCTGAAGATAGATAGGTCCATTTTCCTAGCAAACCAATTTCAGAGACTGGTGGACAATTATGCAAAATGCCTACAATACATTTCTTTTCTGCTAAAGTGGACAATACTAGCTAGGCCAAGGGCAGACTTACTTTCGCCACAGAAGATATCACCTCTAACGTTATTTTGATTATAGATTTTTTTACACACTAAAAAAAATTAAGGCACAAGTCGCTTAGAGTAAGTAAAAGAACAGGATGTGAAGTTAATGAAGTTTAGATTGTAGTCTTAGTCTTTGCTCAGAGCCCTTGCTGTTTGCTAAAAATTTGTGCAGAATCACAGAATGCCCTCAACCTCAATTGCGATGCTCCCCAGGCAACGGAGCTCGAATAGATAAACACTCATATTCAACAAAATAAAGGTTGCAGGTGAAGAACATTTATACACACCGGGCAGGTAAAGAATGCATATAGAGCAGGATATGTACAGGACTTATGGGGCTCTTTCTGGGAGTACTGGAGGCATGTGTGGGATGTACTTTATTACAGTACTGCTTGCTTTCCAGGAATTTATTCATGCACTAAATGAACACTGAAGCCCTGAGTGAGATTCAGCTCTCATCTCTTGTGTAATAGTAGAATATGTATTAAACATTTTGTCCAGAGTTAAACGGAAGAATTAAATTAAATGAAATTTCCATTGCCAGAAATGCTAACAGTCAAATGTGCTGTAGGAGCCAAAATGTCAGAATGACACTGCTCTTTTCATGGGAAACACACATCATCGTTGTAAAGTAAGGAGCAATTTTGAGGACCAGCTTCTCAAACCCAGATTAAACTTAAACCTGCACTTAAAAATCCCTAGTGGTGAATAAGCATCGGCACCTTGATTTAGTCATGTCTGAGAAACCAGCAGAGAGAGTGTATAGTAATAATATCAGAGGAGCACATGAATTCCAAGAAAAAAACATGAAATAAATTAATAAGGCACGAAATAAATTAAATACTCTAGAGAAAAATATTTATTTATTTATTTATTATTTTTATTATTATTAATAAAGTGAAGAAATGTGTAGAAAACAAAAATAATAATAAATAAATAACAAAGCAAGCTAATTAAAGACTAAGGTGATTAGACGTTTTAAGGTTCCTTTTTATAATTATTTAGTGGCATCAATAGGTTTTGTGTTCCAGAGCTTTGGACCCCTAGCAGGATTGCCCCCCCCCCCCCCCCCAAAAAACAATTTAAAATATGAGCCAACTGATATATAGCATGTAAGCGAAACAGCCGCGGTGACTGATGGGAAATGTAGTCCTCTATGCAACAGAAAGGGCTGGCGATGTCCTATAATGTCTATATCTCAACGTTCCGCTCTTCTCTCTGACCTGTTCACTGGTGCCCAACGGACAAAACGCGCATTTAACGGCAGGATCGCTGGATCGTGCCGGTCTGTGGCTGTCGCGCATCACACACGGACCTTTCGGTCGGTGCCACCCGGCGCTGCACGCTGCCCCCGGTGCCACACCCTCTCTTTCATTCAACACCAACCCCACACACCGGCTTCACGGGCCGAAACGCCATCAAACAGCGCGGTGTCTCCGTACAGGCTCTCGTTTGTCTGTGTTTATGGTGTGAAAGGCGTTTTTTTTAAGTGACCAGTCGATGTGACAGCGAGGCTACGTTTAACCGGGGGGCTTCGTTATGCCGCGCGCAGGGGTGGGGGACACGTTCCTAAACCCTTCGCCCCACTGTCCCACATACCGCCGTGCCCATTGTGTGCTGAGGTGAGCTCGGTTCTCCCCACCTGCGCGGCTGTAGGGGAGTGCCGGTGGACTGCTGTCCGAACAAAAGGCCCGCGCGCACTCGCGTTTCAGCATTACGTCTAATGAGCCAATGACGCTAATAGAGGTGAGGGGGGGGGTGGCCAGCCGATGACCATAGCAGTAAAAATAAAATAAAATAAAAAGCAGGGGGTCACGCTCCGGCCTGGCGCAGGGAGAGAGAGAAAAAAGTCAAATATCAGGAAAACGCAGGAGATTCGGGGACGCACGCGCGCGCCGAAGAATACACGCTGACCTGACGATGGGCTACGGATAAAAACCCCAACACTGACACGGCTGAAACGGTGACCACACACACACACAAACACATACGCGCACGGGATGCCACGGCAGCACAATAGATCCCTACCTGACTCTCCAGGTGCGACAGTGGGATTTTCCTCCAGATGTGGACCATTTAGGTCTGTTGACGGGGTCGCTCAAGCAGAGACACCGCCCTGCTGCTACTGCTGCTGCTGCTGCTGCTCTCCAGCAGTCCGAGAGGATGGATGGATGAGCGGAGGGAAGGCAGACTGGCTGGCGAAATGGGGAGAGGAGAGGAGAGAGGAGCTGAAGGGGCGGACCTCCAGAGCACAGAGGAGAGGGAGCTCTGTGAGGAGCCTGACCGCTCACCTACTGCACAGCCCATTCACACGCACATGCCTACAGGGCCGGTCTCCACTGCACCAGCCACAAGCAGGGGTGAGCCTGAGGCCAGGCTCCGGCACAAGCGCTGCTACTCCAGTCGAGGACTTACTCAGGTGTACCTGCAGGGAGAAAGCCCCTCAAATACTGAGCTCCCTAAGGAGCAGCAGTGGATGTTCAGCACATTAAGCATGTGCAGGGACGGCGGTTTGTTAGCTATTCCTATTTTTTTGTTTGGTCTAAAATAGAAATATGAAACAGCAATGCAGCCCAGGTGCGATCACCAGCAGGGCAGAAAAATGTCGAAATGTAAATGTGGAGTTAGGTACGAATTAAATGCAAAGTAATTTACTCTTTTATAAATTTACTGTCAGTGTAAATAAAATTGTGTAATTTTAAAACCGTCGCAAAAAAGTGCATTAAACATCTGCTTAAGGTGAATCACATGTGCATTTAAACGCATTAAGTAAACGGAATATAAGAGCAGTTCGGTCCATGATGGGTGGGAATGGGAGATGTTATTGGCTGACGGGGACGGCCCATGGCATAGGCGACATAGGTGGTTCCCTAAGGTGTAAAATGTCTGGGGGCAAGCAAAAATTGGTAAAAGTCTTTTTTCCTGGTAGTGTTCACCATAAGTGTGACTAGGAGTTTAACTCATGTGCATGTTTCTCCACCTACATTTAGATAAGGCCCACCCCCTGCTCCAGGATTGGCTAATGATCAGTGGACGTTTACGGTTGTGTGTGTGGGCGGGGCATCCTTCTGGAAAGCTCATCTAGGGCTCTGACATTGTCAGGGTCGTTCTGTTGGCTGATGTTATTTGATTATCCTTGCATAGCAGCTATATTGGTACATTTCCATTGCTTAGCTTATTACTATATAGCCTGACCAGCCCTCCTATGAATTTCAGATAACAGTTTGCTGATACAGTTTGGAAATCAGCAGCTCATCTCCATCTGCAAACGGCGTTTAGCAAAACTGAGATATGCTCTTTCACATTAAGCAGGCTGAACCTTCTCCACAAGGGGGAGCTATTTGCACTTATGAGAGCAATCAGAGATATTATGATAGCACAGGCGTTTAGCAGTGCTTTGCATCAGGGACAATGTGAGTTCCATTAGATGCAGTGTTCCCTCGTTGATCTTGGTTTCTTGAATTTCTTCTTATGTAATGAAAACATGAGTTATTATTATGATCATGACTAGCAATGTGCTGATATTACTTTTTCACTTCTAATACCAATACCACAGTTTTTGCCAATACCAATGTTAATCTGATACTTTGTTTTATTCTTGAACTAATAATAATAATAATAATAATAATAAATACATTAAAATAGCAATATATGAAAGCACTTAGCCCATTATGGCCAATTATCAACATAAATATCTCATATCTCAAAGAACAAATGCTTCCCCAGGATAAATTCACAGCTCACCCTCTTAGAGCATCATGCTCAGCCCCACTGGACCCCCCTTCTCAAAAGACAGACATCAAAACATTTCTCGGTTTTGGCAGCTAAGTGGTGGAATAAACTTCCCCTGACAGTAAGAACTGCAGAGCCCCTCATCTTCAAACGATGACTAAACATCCACCTCTTGAAAGAGCACTTAGGACAATAACTTAATGTCTCAAACGAAATAACAAACTTTCTTACAACTAACAATATGTCAAAAAAACTCCTCTTTTCTGTGTGTGAGGATGAACTTTAGCTCTAGATGGATCTTGGCTGGCTGGCAGCTCTTAACAGATGTCTATGTTTACTGGTGTGAGGGGCAGATTTTCTCTGTAGACTACAAAGCCCCCATGTACACCACACTGGATAAGAGCATCTGCCAAATGCAAATGTAAATTCCCCAGCAGCCATTAGCTATGAAATCCTGTCACTCTGTATTCATACACTTCATAAAACAGGTTTAAAGTTAAATCAATTTAGCAATAAAAAAACAACTACAAAACTGTCTATCTGATGCAGTGCAGCTATGTGCAAATCACATGCAGCTCTATGCAAAACACTCCTCAGCATACACAGACTAGCACACACACACACACACACACACACACACACACACACACACATGCAGTACACAACAAACAGCCAACATTTTAGCCGACTGAACAGAGCAATCTCGCATAATTAGCATGGTTGTGAGTGTGTGCTGGAGCGCAGCTTGCCCTCTAAACTCACCCACAACTTCAAAATAGCTTTTAAAGACAAGAAATGTCTTGAGCCTAATGTTGAATCGTGTCAGATATTTTTTAAAGGAATAAGGCTGTTTTGTGCACTGTTTTAATATTTATATTTTTATCTGAAGACTTTCTGCAGTGCTTATGTTTAGTGAGCAAGAGGGAAGAATCTATGAAGCTGAAGACTGAGTTTTTTGTTCTACCCTTTATTGGGCAGCAGTTACAATGCTGTGCAGGCACCAGACCAGCTGCACGATTTAAGTCGTAAGCCTCAACTAAAGTGAAAATAACAACTGGACATTACACATGATTATTAAAGGGGGGGGCTATTGTCGGCAGGAAAACAAGAGCATGTGTGGCATGTTTAAGACGACAACCAAAAGTGACAGATTTTAAAGCTGCTCTGCTTTTCTGAAGAAGCGTTTGGACCCTGCTGTTGACGTCAGACTTAACAGCTAAAGCTCATGCTCATGCAAGTCAGGTCTCCAGCCATATACAGTTCACACAGTGAAACTACACAACCTCCAGGACCACGGTGCTACATGAAACAGGACCACATAAACTACACAAATGACAACATAAAGTGCATTGGTGGCACTGTGTTGCAGTTGTTAGCGCTGTCGCCTTACAGCGATTGCCGGGTCGACTAGGGGGCCTTTCTATGTGGAGTTTGCAAGCTCTCCGCGTGTTGTGATGTGTTTCCTCCAGGTGCGCAAGTTTCCTCCCACTGTCCAAAGGCTTGTGGTTTATGTTGATTGAATTCTCTAAATTGCTCGTAGGTGTGAGTGTGTGTGTGTGTGTGTGAATGGTTGTCTATCTATGTGTTGCCCTGTGATGGGTTGGCCTCCTGTCCTGGGTGAACCCTGCCTTAGGCCCGCAGCCTGCTGGGATTGGCTCCAGCTTCCCCGCGACCCGAAATGGAAGAAGCGATTTTGAAAATGGATGGATGCATGGATGGATGGAAGGGCATTGTGTGCAAACACTACAGAACAGTGCAAAGACAGACATTTTCAAATGTACCAGGTGCAAAGTAGGTTGGCTACAACTGTTGTCACGGGTACCTCAGCAGTACTTTTACCGGTCTGGGATTTGAACTGACAACCTTCAGGTCACAACTCCCTAAAGGTT
>JBBPDA010000132.1:2083221-2095343 GCA_037974385.1 Arnoldichthys spilopterus | reverse complement strand
TCACGGGTACCTCAGCAGTACTTTTACCGGTCTGGGATTTGAACTGACAACCTTCAGGTCACAACTCCCTAAAGGTTACTACACCACTGCCCTGTTGGAAACTATAGCAGTTTTCTAACGTTCAAGCTCAGCCAAATTCTGAAAGCCAGGCACATCATGTTAGTAAATTCTTTGGTCAGTAAAACAGAACAAATGTCATGCTTCAGCAGAGGCCTCCAGGCTCTTGCTCCCACCACATTGCTCAGAATTAATTTTGAAGCATGAGGACCTGACAGTTTTGATCACTAGTCCATATCATTCATCGCTGAACAAAATGAAAAGTCAGTCTAATTTAAATATGGTGCCGCTGAAAGTGCGTCGTAATGATCCATTATGAAAGTGGGATTAAACAATCGATGTGGTGTCAAGTTGCGGCTCGGGTACTGGAGAGCTCTAGACTGTTTTTTGCAGTTGTACATCAGGAAGCACAGTGCGCATTCAGGCAACCTAAAAGCTCAGCATTTGTGCAAAACACATTGCATTTCCCAGTCAAAATGACTCCATCCTGTCTCTATTCATCCGCATGACAAGTAACTATCATATGCTACTACATGAACAGATTAAAATGGCAAATTGGCACAAGATCATGTCTTGCCTCTATGTAATTGAATATGTAATTGGCTCTAAAATGATAGGTATATTTGTGAGTGTGTAAAATATTGTATCGTGTATCATGTTTAGAATAAAGAATCTGTTGGCAAGAGCTTGCAAAATAGTATAATTTAAATGTAAGCTGTAGTAGTTTATATTGTAGTGTATACAGAACACTGGTCAATCCTCAGGGTTAGCACACACTTTTTTCAGCACACTTCTTTTCTGAATAGAGCTTTTTCTGCTTTATAAACAGAAATTCTATGCTCTGTCTCCTTTGTTCATTGGAAGAATATAGACCCACGAAATAGAGAAACAGCATGGGCTTCACCTTGTGCTGAAAAGTGCCAGGGACAAGGACGGTGAAAAGTGTGAAATTTTAATGAGAAACACGTTCACAAGGACAGTCTTGTTACTGGGTTTCATACACAGTGCAAGTTTTTTAAAGCATTGAACACGCAGTTAAGAGCCTCTGCATTTACCCTCGCTGTCCACTATAAACCTCAGAAGCCATGTCATTGTTCTGTGGTCAGAATCATGCACATATTAGGAATGAATCTTCTGAGTTATGCACTATTTCTGCAGGGAAGCTCATTTGATTTTACACACTAAGCAATGAGCTTTGTCATACTATGTATTTAAGCTGCTTTGACAGTACAGACACCACCTTGAGTAGTGCACTGTGTAGTGGTTCCTGTTTTTATTTTCCCCTGAGACCTACTTCTGGTGTTTTTGTGGTTTAAAGGTACCAAAAATGCTTCGAAATCATTTTAAATGTTTTTAAAAGTTTCTAATGCATCTTTATGGCTTAGAATTAAACAGCCTGTTCCCATTATGGTGCGTTTACACCTAATATACTGTGTGAAAATAACCGCTTGCTCTGATTGGCTGCTGTGTATAATAATAATAATCATCATCACAATATTAATAATAATAATAACAATAATAACAAGTTACATTTACATTGTGCCTTTCTCAAACCCAAAGTAGAGAAGGGAAGAGGAAAATCAAATAAATAAATGTAGGTTTTTAGCTCAGATTTGAAATGAAGAAATGAAGCGCATTTGTGGATGAGAGTTCTAGAGTTAAGGGGCAGTCACTTGTAATTGCAGTATGGATGGGCGGGGTTTATCTGCTGTAGGTTCAATAGGGAGATATATGAAAATGGTTTGGTGTGCATGACATCATGAATACATTCAATGTTGTATTTGCAGCTTAGTTCCTATACATGGACAGTATGGGCTGGAGAATGAATGGTGACTTTTAAAAACTCTAACTGTTTCTGTACTACAAAAGAAAGAAGAAATAGGGCTTTTAATAGTGGATCTGCTTTCATTTGGCATCATTTCAGTGCGCTGGAGTGTTAGTTTGCTTCTAGCTTGTATGTAGCATTACTCATGCTATGACTGATGAACTAGCTCGTAATTCAGAGGATCCAGTGACCCTCGGGTGGAAATAAACACAGGCCAAAACATATCGGGTTTGGAACATTTCTGTTTACCACAGGGTGAGATGGAGGCAATTTTCAAAAGACAGCACTGGTTTTTCTCATTTTTTTTCCAAGAGAAAATCTTCTTAGACACGGGAGTCCCAATATAAACATCACACGCTACAGAATTTAGCACAACTTCAGAAGTTTAAGGTTGGAGAAGATTTGCTTCAGCACAACATTCAGTGTGTTTTCACTCTATGAATAAAGGCACATAGCCTGGCCTTCAATAGTGAGGATGTTGGTTAGATATGGGCTGATATACTGAAAAATACTCTGTTATAATGTTGAACATAAGGTGCAGAAGATCTTAGCTTGATCAGAATGCATCACATTATTGATTGGATGGCCTACCTGTCTGTCTACCTACCTGTGTTACCACCAGTCTTCTACAAAACTAGTCAGGCAGACTAAATAGCTAAAGCTAGTAAGCTGATTACACAATGGCAGAGAAACTGCCTTCACCAGCTTTTCTATCATAAAAAGAGGAGAACTGGAGAAAGCTACTGTCATGTCTTGTCTCGTCTCGTCTCGTTTCATCACGTCTCCTCGTGCCATGTTCATTGTTTGTTTTGGTTTCCCATGTGCTCCCTGTCCACATATGTTTTGTTTGTTTCACCCTAGCCCCGCCTATGCTTCCACCTATGTAACCTGTTCCTTGTTTCCGGTCTCCTCTTGTTTCAGGTATTCCTTGTTCAGAATTGTGTTTTGTCTAGCTCTTGTCGGTTATCTGTTTGATTCACCGTTGTCGCAGACCCTGTCATGTATTCCTTGCTGTTCTGTTTTCTTAGTCTTTGTGTTTTTGGTTCTTTTCATAGTTCATGTTTCATCATAGTCTTCGTTTGTTTCGTTAAAATAAATCCTTCTTTAAAACCTTAAAGCTTGCACATACTTCCTACAACCCCAAAATCATGAGAGCTATGACCAAAAATAGAAACAAAACTACAGTGAACATCAGAGTGGCTTTTTCACAGCGGCGAAGGGACTGAGGGAAGATTAAGAATCAGGCAAGTCAAGTCGGCTTTTATTGTCATTTCAACCATATACAGTTCACACAGTACACAGCAATGTTCCTTCAGGATCACGATGGTACATAAAAACACAGGACCACAGAAACTGCACCTATGACAATATAAAGTGCAAGGCAGTGCGGCTTCATGTGTTTTTGGAGGAGTGGTTTGGAGAGAGGTCTGAAGTAGGATTTTGCTGTTGTATTTTTAAAATGCGCTGATTTCTTCATTGTCGCCCACCCTACCTTTGACAGTTGGCAAAGCTGCTGACTCAAACATTTACTTAGGGGTAAACAGTTCAATATTTGTTGCAGACATGCTGTCACAGACATGACCAAATGGGCTGTTATGTGGAACATGCTGAAGTTGATCATTACGAATGATTAGGGGATGTATTATAATACTTTGCTGCAATGTGATTGGGTGGGATACTGGGGTCTGCAGTCAGTATGAAATATGATGAAATTTCACACAATCTGCTACATTTCCATTACCCCAGACATGCAGACAAATCATGATGTGAACATTTTATTATTAAAGGTTAAATGCAGCAGTGTTGTCATAAGCAGAAGCAGCTTCTCAGTACAGAACACTACTCATAGAAAAATTGACTAAAATGAATCATGAAGTTAACACACATTGATTTTTATGTGTCATAATGACTCATTGGAACGTGCGCTATTTTGGCCGATGCATCGATACAGATCAAGTCATTGTTGTACCCCTACTAACGGTTAGCTGCAGTGTAAACTGACTGCAGAATGATAGTCATTGTGAAAAGGAAATGTGCTGTATCACAAATAATAATACAGGTTACTCTTCCAGTTGTTCTGCAGGAACAAACTGTCATGTTCATTTATCTGATTTCATGTTAATATTATGAAGAACAATCATTGTGGGAAAAACAGCTCACACACGTGAACCGTTTTCCTCAGCTGTAGCTCTAGTTCCTTGTTTTTCCTGGTTCTCTGTGGCTTATATTATGTAGTACTGTCTTGATTAATCAATTAACGTAATTTGTTGATTAATATACTCAATTAACGCATACCCTCATTAATTATCTGTGATTTTACATGAGTTTGCATTATATAATACGCAATTTAACATCTGCTACTGATGTACAGTGAGAAACCCCAGCTCAGCGCAGTTCTGTTCATTTTTATTAGTCATTATGTAGGTTAACACTGCGTCAATGCCCCATCAAAGTGCTTTTTCCGCCCCACAGTGCTTTTTAAACCCTGTGAAAATGAGAAAAAAGAACTATAAATCCAAAGATAACTTATGCAGCTTTCTTGAGGATGTGAGTTTACCCAACTCAAACTTCTGATACTCAAAAGTTCTACAGATTCTTTCCCTCACACAGTCCTTTCATTTCCCAGTCATAGATGGTATTGTGATATTGCTGCAGTTCAATCTCACAAACTCACCATGGACTATTCAGGATCCCTTGAAGCTGCTCAGAGTTTAAAACAATGTAAAACACATATTGTTGTATTATTACCTTAATATTTGAAGGCCAATAAACTAAAAGTCTCAAATCAATTAATCTTAAATTGCAAAATTTGAACATTTACATGTGACTTGGATCAATTTTAATAAGAACATTTTAAACCAATTTTCTGGCTTTGGATATTAAAAAAGTGCAAAATAGATCATTGTTACAGGATAGATAATTCTATTGTCACAAAAATTAACAGTTTACTAATCTAACCAATAATGTCATTACCAGGTTCCTGGCAGCTTTCTGGTGTTTGACCTCATTGGTGTCCACTGTATTATGCATTGCTGTCTCATACCTACTCCGCACAATAATGAAGATCATTTGATTTAATAAACGGGCTCTGATTTTGCATCCTACTGCATTGAACTCCTCACCTACATCCATAGTTCAGCTTTCTTGAAAAACTACTAATAGTTCAAACACTACAATGTGTATATTTTATTCAGCATGGCTCTGTATTCAGCTTCCTGTGAGAATATTTCATTGCCACGTACAGAGGAGAGGGACGATCTTTGAACGTTCTGAGCCAGTTTCATTAGGCCACTACAAGCAGAGCTGCTTCTTGCACTGTAATAAAAGTATTTATAAAGTATTTATGAAAACATGGCCAATATTAATATTTTAGTCAATGTTAAAATCAATCCTGCCGTATGTACAGGACATACGTATAGTCTGAGAAATGAAATGCCCCTTTTTGTGTTTAATAATTTTTGCAAAAGCTTATGAATGACGTTGCTAAACATTATGTCATTTACTAATTGACAAGGTGAACTAAGATCAACTGCAATAGAAACATTATGGGAGAGATCCTACATGTGAAAAGGGGGAAAAAAAAGACGAAGAATGTGTCCTTCAGGCTTTAGAAGAGCGGTAATATAGAGTCCTTAGGCCTTAGGACGCAAGACCACCACTACCACACACTCATCCTTAGTCCTTGAAGATTCTGTATGAGCAATACAACCTCTTCTAAAGGCCACAGCGTTCATCTTTTTTTTTTCTTTTAAACTGTAGGACGTCTCCCAATTATTCATTCTTCAGTAGTGTGTGTGTGCGCGTGTGTGTATATATATATATATATATATATATACATTTCCTTAAAACATGGTATTTTGTAATAAAATGCAATAAAAAGAAGAATGTGATTTGTTTTATTTCATTGATTAAATTTAAGAAAAGATTAGGATCAAATTAGTTAGGATGGGCAAAATTAGTGTGATAAATTTATAAAATATACTTTATAGTTTATAGGTTTCGCTGTTTTGAAACATTCCACAATAAGTAAATGAACAGGTAACAGGTGATGGAATCATGAGGTGTGAAAGGAGCATCCACCAAATGCTCCGCCTCTGCAAGCAAAGATGGATCATGGCTCTTTGTCTTATTGGCACTTTGTCATGAGAGAATTGTCATTCAGTTCAAAAAGAACATTTCTCAACAGAAGAATTACAAAGAATTTAACATTTACATTTACATTTATTCATTTGTCTGACGCTTTTATCCAAAGCGACTTCCAGGACAGAGGAAACAATCAAGAATTCGCATTGCATAGAGTAACACTGAGGGTGGTGCTACAAGAAGACCAACGCATTTCTCGTAGTTGTAAAATAAAAAACAAACGCAACTGCTATAATACATACATATGCCAAGTGCTTATACTACTACAGACAACAATTTTGTCATCTACAGTACATAATATTGTAAAAAGATTCATGGAATCCAGAGTAATCTCACATGTGCTCAGGAGGACTTTGGAAAACCACAGGACTTTGGTTAACAAAGGCTGCCGCTGCATCAAGAAATTCAACCTGGAACTCTGTTACACAAAGAGAATGCCAAACTTTAGTTCTACACAGAAACAAAGCTGAGTTCTCAGGCCCGAAATCATCTCAGATGGACAAATGCTAAAAGACATTGGATGTGTGCTGTGGTTCTCTGTGCCAAGGATGAAATGGACCGTCCAGGCTGTTTTCAGGGAAAGGTGCAAAAGCCATCTGTAACAGTATGGGGGAGAGGGGAAACAATGCCCACAGAATAGATGTAAAGGACCCATTGATCCGTAGGCATATTTTGGGATTTTAGAGAGACATTTTCCTTTCCTGGGATTCCTATGGTTATTTCAACAGGACAATGTCTGGCCTCATTTGGCATACACTACCACAGCATGGCTTCGTATACACAAAGTATATGTGCTTGACTGGCCTGCCAGCAGCCCCAATCTATCACCTATTGAAAATGTGTGGAGCTTCGTGAAAAGGAGACATCAAGCAACCGTCACCACAGACAATGGAGCAGCTGAAGTCTTGTATCAAACCAAAATAGGTAACAATTCCACTTGCAGAACTGCTACAGTTTCCTCAGTTCATAAACAATAAAAACAGTTTAATTGAAATGAAAGGTGATTTTGCACAGTGACACATCCTATCTTTTTTAATGTAAACAATAAACTGTTTTAATTTATCTATATTTACAAAATACATTTAAATTCATTAGTAAAAGACACTGGAAATCTGTTCTTTCAACTTTTAGCAGTTAAGTAAAAGAGTTAAAACAGTTTATACATTTCTGCAGTGGGGTGTGTGTATATAAAGATGAGGGAGAAGGGAGTGCCTCCCAGTTTGAATGTCACAAAACAAATATTGGGCATACAAACTGCAGAAAAAGCATGTAGTACGAGACATGCACCACAAGAGCTAATGAAGTATTGATCAAAAATCTCAAAAGGCATTTTGTCACCATCAGTTGCATTTTTTGTTTAGGCAGCAAAGTTCACACATGCTGATGCTGCTTTATTTGACTGAATGGACATACATTCTGTAATTATATCAGGACCATACAGTTCATTTATTGTGTTTATTTTTGTGTATTTTGATTCTTGCCTGGTCTCTCACTGTCCAGCTGCTGTCACCTTATATGTGAAACCAGAGTTGCTGAAGGTTCCAGTCTCAAAATCTATTGTTCAAAATCTGTTGTTAAGTTTTTGGCCACAGGGTGGCAGCAATTCAGCACAAAGTTCATCCAATGAGCTGTACTGGGTCACAAGCCTTTAACCTTCAGTGAAGTGGGTGATTATTTGTCCTTGTGAACAGTACAGTACACAGTACAGCACAGCGCAACACAGCAAAACACAACATATGCATTTAATCCATCCGTGTAGGAACAATGGCAACTGACCTGGGCAGCACCTGAGGAGCAGTGCTTGGGGATGGCATCTTGCTCACAGATACCTGTGGTACTTTACTGGTTCAGGATTTGAACCGGTGACCTTCATATCACAGTGACACTACCACTGTGTTCATAGGGCAGTATGGACTGCTACCACACATGCAGTGTGGCACTGAAACCCATTGCTGTTCATGCTTCCAAGGTTACAAAGCACATTACCTGGTAACTGCTATCTGCTTTGGCCATTTTAGTAATGTTTATCATTGGTCAGTCTCTCTGCATTTATGGTGGTGATTGGGGGTGGAGCCACAGGCACACTGGACATGGTAAAAATGTAACTGGCTTCAGGTTTCTCTCCTGTCACTCTCCACTCTCCATCTGCGTATCAGTGGTTAATGTGGTTAATGATGAACTCCATGATTAGATTATACATTATAGCTGAGCGTGTAGAGCACACTGAATTATAATACATGTTCATAAGATGAGATGTTACAGTAATGTTGTTAATGCTTAAAGGAAAAAAATAAATAATATTAATAAAGTTTACTCTTACCCCAGATGACCAGTAAAGACTTGTTTGGTGTTTTACTAGAGGCCAAGCACGAAAGATACAAGGCACATATTCCAATTTATTCCAATAACAACCTATAAAACCATTAAATTTGATTAAATTTGACACCTTGATAGAGACAAGTCCAAAATACCCAGACACCAAATCTTTGGTCAATCCATCCGTCACTGTATTGCCACCAACAGGCCAAATGTCAAGGTATATTTTTGCTCAGTTTTTAAATAGTTTTTCCTAGGGTTCTGATCTTTTTTGTTCAATGATTGTGATCATTTTGAGTGATCTCGATTTGATAGCGCTCATTGCTTTTAATGTCCACCATGTTTAATTTCCCATTTTTGTGTAAAATTCTTTTGTGAAGTTGTACTAGGTCTTCGATCCTATCGTCACTTTGCCAGGGCGAACGATACAGCTGTTGTCTTCTGATGGAACTGGAAAACTGTCACTGTCAGATAAACAGGACACCAGACTTGACAGCTGAGATATGGAGGAAGGTGTCACAGACTGAGATGAACTGGATTGTGAAAGTGCTTGAAATGACTTGCTATTGATAGTAAAATGTAAAAAATTGAAAGGTGATCTCTGAATTTTGCACATTGCTGTACATAAATGCTAATTGGAAGGTAAAATTCAAATTTAAAAACACATTTACAAAGGATTTAAACCTTAAATGCCCACCAGAAAAGATGCTACACACTATCAAAGGGTTTTTTGAGCAGTGCCATAGAAATACTTTCAGTGAATGGATTTTTGAGACCTTCAGTGTTAAGTGTAAATGTGAAAGGCTTTTCTTAAAGAACCTTCATATAAAGTTTATACCCCAGTTTTCTAAAATTGCACATCTAAACCTTGAACCATGAACCTTTTTTAAGAGCGTTACTCATCCTGTGTCCCTGTATGATTTTTTTTTTAGGCTTGACAGGCTTAGTTGGTTTATCTCCTCTTTCCCGAACAAAGCTGCAGAGCCATGACGTGTTTATGATAAGATGCTAAGAGGTGCTCAATCACAATATGAATGCCGCGTCCCAGACCGGCTTTCAATCTCAGCCTAACGACAACTCTGACGGCCCACGGACACAACAAAGCACCTCATTAGTAGGAATGTGGAAGGTCAGCATGACTGGTCAGGTAGTGGTCAAAGGTTTGGGCTGGGGGAGGGAGAAAGGAGTGCCTTACAGAATAAACAAGGATCAAACCACACTTCAGGGGAGCAGAATCATCATGACAAACATGATGGAGTGATTCACAAGAACCCTTTCAGTACTGGCTAGTTAATTAATGAGGAATGGAAATAATTATGTGCACTAACACTTGACTTGAGTGAGTTTTCGTTCCCTCCCCACACACTAATGTGCAGGAGAGGTTACGACCCTACCTCACAAATTCCAGACAGGGAGGTATTTTCCTTTCTACTTGATGGTTCACAGCTGAGTCCTGTTCACAGGTATTTTAGCTGTGTGAGCATGACGTGACAGTTATGTTCTGTCGATTTAGCTTGTGGTTGGGTTGTTCTTGGAGAGTGGATATGATGTTCCCTAGCAGATTCATTCTCCACACTTGCAGTTTTGTCTACTTGTGTGTGCATTTATTTTCCATGTGTGTACCATTTCTCAAACACACTAGACACACACTTAACACTCTCAGTCCCAAATATTTTGTTAAAGTTGTACTGGATTAAGTGAAAGTGAGAAATTGAAACTGAGTGATTTGCCATTGTGAACACACCACAGCAAAGCACACGAAATGTGACCTCTGCATTTAACCCATCCATGTAGGAGCAGTGGGCAGCTGATGTGGGCAGCGTCTAGGGAGCAGTGCTTGGCTTTGATACCTTGCACACCGGTACCTCAGTGGTACTTATGCCAGTCTGGAATTTGAACCAGTGACTTTACATTTATTCATTTGGCTTACGCTTTTATCCAAAGCGACTTCCAAGACGTAGAGCAGAGTAGTGGGACAGTACCTGTACCAGTAGTGCCTGAGCCGGGACTTGAACCTGCGACCTTCAGGTGCCCAGTGCAATGTCCTAACCTAGGCCACCACTGCCACTAAGAGCAAAAGTATATGCATACCCCTTTGTTTTTCTAAGTCACTTAATTCTCTTATTTTACTGCAGATTTTAGAGTCTATTTAATAATAACATTAATAATAATAATAATAATAATAATAATAATAATACAACAATTAAAATAATACATTTTATTTATAACACACCTCACATTTTCATGGAAAATCTGCTAAAGTGCTAAAAACATAACAAAAACTTAAAAAGGAAGCTAACAAAATCATGATAAAATCCAGTCAACAGGATTAAATTAAGAGTCATAATTTCTGCTAAAAAGAAAGGTTTCAAGTCCTCATTTAATGTTCTGTCGACTGTGGTGCCCTCAAGGTGTCAGGAAGGGCATTCCACAGGCGAGGGGCAACAGCACAGAAAGCCCAATCACCCATGGTGCAGAGTTTTGTCCTGGGGGGCTGAAGATGATACGACTGTAAAGAGCAGAGTGAATGTGTTGAGGTTTGTGGGGTTAAAAGTTCCTTTAGGTAAGGTGGAGCATTAAAACAAAAGTGAATTCTATGTAGAGGACGTCCAAGAGGTATGCAAACTTTGGCACTCAACTGTATCCCACAGTTCAACACACTGATTATGTTCTAGTGCCCTGTTTGAGAAATATCAGAGCAGAATTTTTTTTTGAAATTGTGAGAACATTGGCAGCTGTCTGTTCCACACACCTGCAGCCTGAATGAGTAATACAGGGGAAATACATCACATAAGTGTGCACATCAGCAAAAACTGCACAAACAATGTAATCTGGATTTTTGGTAAGACCTGCATCTTTCTTGGGTTAAAGTGTAAGTGTAGCCCCGGACAGTGGCTGGTGGGGGTTGGGGGTGCAGGTTACTGCTTGCCACAAGTGATTGCCTGTATAAACCCAGCAGACATGATTTTGACACTGAAACCCTGTGCTGCATGTCAGTACCAGATTAATGCTGTCGAAAGCAAACCTGAAACAACCGTTTTCTAGTGGTGCCCCGAAAGAGAGGATATTAAAGGACAGTATGGCCTGAGAGATGTGCTGTATGCAGTTTACTAGGTCTTCAGACAAAAAAAGAGTGTCTGAGCATGTTGCTGAAGTTAACTTGGGATGAGGTGGTGATCTAAACTAAAATGACTATTTCTTCCTGCAAGCCACCCAACAGAAATGTGAATGACATACTCAAGTCTTTTGCTGAGGAAAAGCCATAATGGTTCAGTTATGACTGCAGTAAGAAGCTCTAAAATGTAAATATTGTATTTTGCGTTAAAATAAACGTTGTGGTTTAGGGCCTCCAGACATAACTTTGCCTGAGGCCCCAGAAACACCAAATCCGCTCCTGTTCATGTCAGGGTAGCAAAAACAGAGAAAAACAGCTAAAAAAAACCTGAAAGTGGTCCTGGCTTTGTAAAATTCTTTTTTAACAAAAGGTACATGTTACATGTTGACTGATTGAGAAGGCAAACTCATGATTAGGCTTAGAAAGGACTTATTACTTGTAGATTATTTTCATATTTTATTGGACGTTACATGTGTTTGCTTTGACTGGAACAGCTCATGAAAAATGAAATGGTCCAAAATTGGAAATAAGCCAAATTATCTCACAGCATTAATGCAGCAAGGAACGTTTTTGCTTCTGCTTTAAAGTGAACATTTTGGAGACATATGGAACATCTCCATGAACCTCGCGTCCTGACATTGTATAAAAACAATGTGTGTGTGTGTG
>JBBPDA010000132.1:2050833-2083121 GCA_037974385.1 Arnoldichthys spilopterus | reverse complement strand
GATTGTTTCCTCTGTCCTGGAAGTCGCTTTGGATAAAAGCGTCAGCCAAATGAATAAATGTAAATGTAAATGTTATTGTATTCTGCCTAACTTAGTTCAGAACCTTCAGTTCCCCAGTCTTACATTAGTTTAATTAATAACCGTTATTAAATTATTTGTTGTAGTTACTAATAATAGTGACTAATAAGCTTAAGGTAAATCAGTACATCAACTACCCAATCAACTATAATAGCAATTTAATTCTATATCATCTTATTATATTATTTATTACATACACATAAAATCCTAATGCTTGTGTTTGTTGATTGCAGTCTGCATGTGCAATTGAAAAGATGTGGTGTGTCACTTAGGCGTACATCTCTGTGTTGGGTGAGCAAGCCAGTATCCTACAGGCACAGCAAACAAAGTTCCCTAATTAGCGCAGCACACATGTCTCCTGGCAACGCTCCCCTAAATGGTGTTTTCTTGTAGTTTGCTCATGTAATTATAGGTTTAAATCCCAGAGTGGTAATAAAATCTATTAGATTTTACAGAACTCATAAGTAGCTAGAACCATTATGTTTTATTTCTTTATAGAACCTCTGCTAGGCTTGCTCAGACATGCCCAAGCTGAACTACACAATTTCCTGTCTGGAGCTTTATAGGAGTGCAATTTTGTGGAGCGGCTCACGGCAATGTTTTTTTTTCTGCTGGCTGTAAAAACGTGTTGCCCCAGTGATGTATCCTTACAGTCTGCCTGGCTTAATGTACAATTAACACAAGTTTGACACTCGGCAGTGTCATTTTGTATTTGGCTTAGAGACACTGTAGTATTAGATGAGCTTTAAATTGTAGCTCTAAAATAAGGCCAAGTAATCTTGTTCAGGTCAGAGGAACTTATTGAAAATCCTCCTGTCTGCAGCTGAATTAATGATCAGGGCAAAGATCTTCACACAGGAAAGACAAGCTTCTTTTCACTTACAGTAATTGGTTGGAACAGGATTTTTTTCTTTTTAGAAGTGTAAATTGATCTCTTTCATTGTCATATACACTACTGTGGGATCATTGTTTTGAATAATATGTTACTGAATAAGTGTTACTATATAAAAAGGTTAACATCATTCAAATATTGTAGTCCTGTGTAATGTCACACTTTAAATAATTTGTAGGAAGCTAAAAAGCTGTGTTCAGTTCACCTGGTGTATTTTAGTATTTTTTATCTGAATTATAGAACCATCTTCTGGATTCCTCCTGTTTTCAGAAGCATATCTATCACTGTTTTAAACAAAATATTTGAACACATAACCAAAGAAAAGTGGTTGTTAACTGACTATAAATATGATATTGGGCTTTAAAAATCATGCTATACCTATATTACAATTGCTAAAGCCCTCCCACCCCCAAAAATCATGTCACCCATCTTCTATGAAAGACTTACAATTTAAAATATTATAAGTGGAAATGTCCAGACGTACATTAAGTAACAAACAATAATATTTTAATTTGTTTGTCTGGATGTTGAATGTCATTCAAGTGAAAAAGTCTTGCATTGGAGCAGTGCAACTGAGACGAGCAGAGATAGCAGGCTAACTAATCAGTTTAGCTGCTTCCTATACAAGATGAGCAGCTGGAAATCTATAAGTTTATGAATGAGTTTTAGGTTCACTTATTGAGATTATTTCGCCTCCAGTTTCAAACTTGGACCACTTGGCAACTGAATATGAACTTGCTTCCATTCACTCTTGCTTGCCATACAAAATACAAAACTAAACACAGGTTTTAAAAAATGTTTGTCTTCTTACTTCTGTATCTTTGCTTCTCTGTAGATATGTCCCATTCCTGAACTGATGCACCGTTAAAGAACCTTTGTCTCTCAGCATCTTTGAGATGTCCACCATAAAAAGCGATGTATACATGTGTGAAAAAAAAATGTTTCTTACAAATAATATTCCTAAAATGATGGTTAATTATAAAATGTAAATATTGTTTTCAAGGGCAGAACTGAGAGATTTAAGGGTTCATTCAGAAATGCAGAGTATTCAAAGCCTGAATTGTAGATGATTCTGATGTGGAAGTATAGCATCATGAATTAGGTTATGATAAAATAATTTCCATATTGCCTTGATTTTCAAAAGCTACGATCATATCTCAAGGCAAAATACTTGAAAAAGGTGGCTATAACCTGGGAATGATTTTATATATTTTCCTGACCCCAAAACACCCTAAAACTCTGAAAATACAGTTTGGTGTACTTCATCATATTTAAATAAAAATGATTGAAGCTATGAATGCATATAAAACAATAAAAAAGAGATGAATATGACAGTTGAGTCATAGTATAGAGTTTTAATGACAATTGTTACTGTCCATGGTGCTGATGTTGAATCTTAAAACATTTCCTGATGATGATGACTAGAGACAGCCATGCAGTGTGATTTTTGGACAAGGCCATAAATTGAAATCTTTAACACAAGGCAACCCATGTGACATTTAAAAGCACCTCACAGGTTCGCCTTTCCTGATAGTGGCAACACCTTTGAAAAAAATGCTCTGGATAGGTCAATGCAATAAAAAAAATTCCTCCAACGAACTTTCCAATATCATGTCAAAGTAAAAAATGGGGGTCTTAGCACAATAAAATCAGGAGTGAAACAATTGATAGAAAGAATTTTAATCACATTATGACTGCTTCATTACCGTCCAGTTGAGTTAAAACAGATGTATGTCTTTAGTCAAACAGATGACTGCTCTCTGTAGGACTGTGAACTTTTAAAGAGTGAAGTGAATGATGTAGCCAATGTTACTTGAACCCTGATTTATGACATACCCTGGCTCATAACTCTCTGGATATACAGATAGACCATCCTCCAAGTGGTCTGTTCTTAGCTTGTTCTGCTGGCGGGGGTACTGTGTAATGGAGAACATGAGGGCGAATGCCACTGGTCTGAACTCATAGGCATTCATAACATAGCAAGCGCAGTGGCCAGAGATCAGAGAGAAGCTCTCATAAAAGCGAGGAACTTCCAGATGAGAGTGCAGAGAGGCTCTTGGCACTCAGGTCCACCCCTCACTTCAATCTTTATGGACAGTATTGTATAGTTTAACTCCAGCAGGTTGTTAAGGTGGTTTAATCAATTCAGACTATGATGGTTGTTTTCTCTTGAGTTTTACTCCAATGGCCTTCCTTCTGTCAAAGATTGGTGCCAGTCTGCTCCATTTACTGTCAAAACCCAAGGCCAGCATGGTCCTAATCATCCAAGGTCTTCGTGAAATGATTCCTAACTTTTTGTTTTGGGCCTTTTTTCTTTATTCTCTTTGTTCTTTACATTCACATACATTCTCAAATCAGCCTGGCAAAATGGATACATTCTTCCCCTGGGACCTTTGTTTTTGTTCCAGAGCTTGGTTCAAAGTGGCTGATAATTTTAAACTCCTGATCCTGATCATACATGGGCCAATCAGGCTTTGGTGAGGTCAGTTCACACAGAGGGTTAAGAGATTCTTTGAATCACAGTCAGTCACAGTTCACTGAAGTTTAAAGGAATGCTTCAGCTTCAACAGCAGCATCTACAGGATTCACTCAGTCACCACAGACAATTTTAGCACATAAAGAGCAGAAAATATGTTCAAACTTGCTCAAAACACCTGCCCAGTGTTATAAATTGTGTTTTTTTTGTTTGTTTGTTTGTTTGCTTGTTTTTTGCTCTTTTTTAAGCCCAGTGATGGCATAGACTGTGTTAAATGCCACAGAGGGATGTTAGGTTGAGATACACTGGAATATTTCATTAAATGCCAATCAGCACTGAAGCTTTAGTTCTCCATTCTTAACCTGACATTGTGGTTACCATGTTGGAAAAGTGGCATGAATGGCAGGCAACCAATATAACACGTGCAGCATAAAGAATGCAAATACTAACCACAACCTTTGTGATTTGTGTGCTTGCTTATTTATTTATTTATTTTATTTTATTTTTTTACTTTATTTTTTTTTACAAGGAGGGACCTGAGCTAGAAGAAGGAAAATTAATCTTTCAATTATAAAAACAACATTCTCTAGTCTGTTAGCACTATGTAATGACCTACTGCCTTCTGGTGTCCTGACCAATTTATTTGGAGGCAAAAAAAAATGGGTGGAGAGAAAGGTGAGGGAAGGTGAGGAAACAAGTGTGTAATGTCACCACATCATCAGTCTGCGATTGGTTTTCCAACATTTTTAAGTCAGCTGAATCCTTAAACTTTGCTTTGCATGTTAATGTACAATAAAATGGCAAAAATGACTGTGGTTATTACAATTGTAGGCTTTCTGCTTGAACACAAGGTGCTCTTGATTTGGCTGCTTTGTTAATGCAAATTACTATAGTGATGCACTTTGTTCCAGTAATGCACTGTAAACATCCCACTTGATTAACTTTAGAGGATGTGTAGTTGATTCTCAATCCAAAATTGTCAATTAAGACATTTGCATTGCACTAAACATAAATATTGAATTATTCGTTTGCCATTGTGAACACACCACACACAAAAAAATCAGACCTCTACATTTAACCCTTCTGTGTTGGAGCAGTGGGACAGTTGAAGGTAGGCAGTGCTTGAAGACAATGCCTTGCGGCCAGGTACCTCAGTGGTACATGTACCAGTCTGGGATTTGACCCAGCAACCTTCAGGTAACAGGGGCATCTCCCTAAGCGTTACACCACCCTTGCCCCAAGGAAGCATCTCGACAGAAACTGGAGTCTCTATAAAGTGCCTTAGTAACTGCTCGGCCATGATACCCCTGCTGCAATGGCACATTCTTTTTGGAACCTTTCTAGCTGCTGGAGCATGACTATTGTGATTTGGTCTCTGGTAATTTGTGCTTGTCAGTCAGTTTCACAACAGCTTTTCCCTTTTCTCAAATGCCAGTTGCCCCTGAGTGCCAGTTGCGCTGAAAACATATTTCATGCTCCTGTCCAAGCAATAATAGATGTTATTTTTCAGAAGAAAATAATTAAAACAACATGGTTCTTATTTGAAGCTTTCTTTTCCAAACATGTTCCAAGACTATGTGCTCACTTTGGTTCTAATGAGTTCCTTGGAAGCCCCTTCACCTCAATCCTCAACCTTAACCCTAGACTGAAGGTCTATCATTTATTTACCATTATTCATAGGTAGATAAGGCACTGCCTGTGTGCTTTTAAACTAGTGGCTGAAGCCCGGCAACATATTTTCTTTTTTTATATTTTATTTATTTGCAGAGTGTACCAGTGTAAGGGTTGGCACCTGGACGGGCCGGCAGGGGGCGGTTGAGTGCCCTGCCTTCGCGACCGCGCTGTGTCGGGTCGGCCGGGGGCACGTCGCTATGGTTACGGCAATCATGCTTATGTGTTTCACCTGGGCCAAAGCCCTTATAACGCGGGTTGTCGGGTGGCCGGCAAGGGCACGGATTGGCTGCGCTCCCTCTCGAGTTGAGGCCTCTAGAAAATAGCAGACGTGCCCAGACCAAATGCCTGGGGCCCGCAGGCCAGCGTGAGACGAACTCCCTGATGGCCGAGGGCGGGGGAGATTCCGGCTGGCTCGAAGCGGGTCCCCGCATGTGGCCGGGGTACGGCGTGTTAGAGCCCATGTCTGCTTCTAGAGACCCTTTCCCTCCTCCCTGGTGGCTGGTGTGCCGACCGAATGCCGAGAGCAACCCCCGAGCCGGCCTAAGACGCACTCCCTGACAGCCAAGGGCCCGGGAGATCCGTGGCTAGCTCGTAGTGGGTTCCCACATACGGCCGGGGCGACTAGTTGGCTCGCACCTGCTTCCAGGGGTTCCTGTCCTTACCCTTAAACCCAGTAACCTTTTCCCTTACCGGCGTGACCCAGAGCGGCCCCTAGCTTAGCACGTGTTACCATCTCGCAGGCTAAGCTAACCGCTATACATGTTAGCTCCAACACGGTCTGTTTACACATTGCGCCGGCGGAAGATGGTGTAAACCCACCCGTTTTCCGCCGACGCAATATTCCATCTGTATTCAGCCAGGGCCAATCAACTTGTCTAGTCTCGCAAAGTGGCCCTCCCCTCCTCGCTGACGCGACCAGGGAGGCGGTGCCCCCTTTGCTCTCCTGCGATTGGGCTCTCTAAAAAAAACTCCCGCGTCGGCCACGATGCCGGCGCGTTATAACCAGTGGGCACTGCACAGCAGATCACAGAATGTGGGGAGCATCCTGCTGGGAACAAGACTTCAAACATTAACATGTGTTTCCTAATAACAACTGTGATTCATTTCAGGAAAAAAAGAGTAGAAATGTGACACCTGTACAGGGCTGTGGTTACATGGGTGGCACAGGGGAGCAGCTGCCACCCTTGAAATTAGCCTTGCCATCCCATTTGCCACATCAACCACAACCAAATCTGACCTCTGAATTTAACCCATCTATGTAGGAGCAGTGGGCAGTAGTGTTTAGGGACAGTGGTATGAGTACCAGCCTGGGATTTGAACCAGCGACCTTCAGGTCACAGGGGCAACTCCCTAAACGTTACAACACCCGACTGGCATGTCTCATTGTCTCAATGTTTTTTTTTGTTGTTGCTTGGGTATAGGAGAGTAGGCCATGGAATTATATTTATATTGCATTTTCATATCTGAAAATACGATCATTTCTTTCCACAGATAAAATAGATCATGGTCAGAGTCATAAAACGGGTGTGATGTCAAGTTCAGCTCAGTTTTTTTTCAGTAGGTTACATGAATATCAGTCTGTTCCAGCCTGTCTGTAGAGCATGTCATAGCCCAACTTTGCCAGATTGGATTCTGTTCATTTCTTGCTAACTCCCATATGTTCGTCATTCTCCTGTCACAGCTGCCAAGCAGAAAACAAACAGGTTGCAAGTAAAATATGATCTAACAGAAGTTGGTAAGGGTCCAGGTACTGAAGGTGCTGGGACCTTTTAAAATGGTTATATTTTTCTGATTCTCCACAAAAATGATATGGGGGCAAAAACCGTAACCCTACACTCTCACCGAAGGTGAACAACAACAAAGTGACCAAAACTCATTCATTTTTATTGGTTGCTGGGCGACATTTTATTTTTATAAACACCGCAAAAGAAAGTTGAACTTTATGCAAATGAGCAGCACCAGAGTTGAATGGCAGCCAATCAGAGGACAGATGTCCTCTTAATCTCCCAAATCACATACCTCTACACTTTCTGAATACATTTTATGAACACCCTGAATGCAGTTTAAAGCTTGTGTACTGTTTTTACATACTATCTGTTTTGTGTGATAGTGTGCAGCCAATTTCTCTGCGCAAGGAAAGTGGTGAGTGCCACTGCTACTTTGTGGTTTGTGGTGAAAAATTTGTGTTTGCAGCAGGATCACATGATTTATAGGCAAATGAATTCCCTCCAAAACATATTTTTTAGTGGAAATGTTGTAGCCTATTTCCTCAGAACATGTTAGCAACGCTCAAATGCTGGCTGCAAGTAACAGCTTCTTGGGGGCTAGGCGAAAAAATGCTTTCGGTGTGAGCACACGGTAATTGTTTGAAAGGCAAGGTGCCGTACACCCACCGCTACTCAGTAAAACAGGCTTGGTGGTGGCACTGGTGGGACCCAAAAAGCCCCCTTATAGGTCATTATGGCATTTGTGTCTATAACCTCACAACTGTAATGATTGGAGACAAAATTCTTTTTTAATTTTACTCATTAATAGCAACCAAACCTGTCTGAAAACTAAACCATTGAGCTCAACATACAAGAAAACCTGGTGGTGTTATGCCTATTAAATATGATAAAGTGCAACAGTTTAAGCTGTTGATTTTTTCACTTTTCATGCTACTGTATGCACTGAGCTTTGCAATTCTGCCAATCGTTGTTTTTGTAAATCTTTAAATTTTTCTACAATTGTTTAGAGTTTGAAATATGCATTATGAATATATATTCATCATATGTCAAGATTGGTCTCAAAACAATATGTGGAGTATTAAAGCGAATAAAAAAATTTATTCACTTTTGGAGTCATATGACTTTATGAATCATTGGCTAAGTGGCTCAATGATAAGGTGCTTGTCTACCAAGCTGAAGATTCCCAGTTCCAGCCCCATGTTTGAAGAGTTAACAATTAATTCATCTTAAATATAATAAATAGTTTCATTGTGTCTGGAACTGGTTAAATGGCCAAATGCCTATCTGCAGAAAACAAGGGTATGAATTCAAATCCAACCTTATCTGGACTTTTAACGTTTCTTTTTGGTTGGACCCTTACGATTACTGCATAAGGCTTTATTAATTTTCTGTTTCTTGTTTGTGCTAAAGTAGAATTTTAGTCATAATTATCATAGATCATAGTGGGCAGTGGTGGCAGAGTGGTTAGGACACTGCCTTTGGTTTCGCAGGTTCGAGTCCCGGCCCGGCACTACTGAGGTACCCTTGAGCAAGGTACCGTCCCACTACACTGCTCCCTGGGTGATGTTGGTAGCTGCCTGCTGCTCCACGTGTGCATGTGTGATGGGTTAAATGCAGAGGTCACACTTCGTTGTGGTGCTTGAGTGTGTTCACAATGACAAAGAGTCACTTTCACTTCACTTCATTAATAGCTGCAGGGTAAAGTCAGGCATTATTTAGCAACTAGTGTTTATCACAAGTTATAGCACAGATAGAAGGTTTTAGAGTCAGACTGTACCATTTGAACTTACTTGCATATTGCTAAATCGCCATTTCACGTATAATACTTGAGCACTTATTTGTTTTTTATGTTGTCGAATGAAGAGGAAGAGGAACATTCTCAGTTTTTTAAGCCAAAGAAATTGTGAAAGACAAAGCTTTGCTAGAGAAAGAAAGAGACAAATTGACAGGAACAGAGAAGTGGCTGTAGAGAAGTCTTGATAGAGGTGTAAGAGGAGCATTGTGGTATGCTAGTCTCTTTTTTTCTGTGTTTCCCACTGTCAGTTAAAGTTTAAAAATGCTGAAATAATAATAAGTTTTGTGCAGATGAACTACAAAACTAGAGCTCAGAGGCATTATTGTTTGGACAATCTGCATTTATACTGGAAGGGCAGTAATGAGTAATTGGTATAATCATTACTTCATTCATCCATCCTTCCATTTCCAACCACTTTTTCCGTTTCGGGGTCACTGGGAAGCTGGAGCCAATCCCAGCTAACTGCGGGCCTAAGGCGGGGTACACCCAGGACAGGAGGCCAACCCATCGCAGGGTATTATTATTACTAGGCATAATAATCCATAAATATTTTAGCTGCTGCTGTTAAATCAAGAATTATATAAATATGACTTGGTGAATGAGGAGTCAGTTTGTGAAAGTGTGTGTGTGTGTGTGTGTGTGTGTGTGTGTGTGTGTGTGTGTGTGTGTGTGTGATAGAGAGAGAGTAGTGTTACAGTTCTGTCTGTCCTGCAGCAACATTTACGTAATGTAAATTAAGTTTACACATTTTTTGCAAAGTGGGAAACTGGTGGTACTTTGTTACTGTGTTTGCCCCAAAAGACACAGACATGTTTGAGAGGTTTTAGCATTTTCTCAAGTTTGACAAAAACAGATTGATCTGTTCTTATTTTGCTGAAAGAAAGAACAAACTATACAAATGCCATTTATTGCCATTGACAATGAAACAAATGAAACAAGCTGTGCAAACTCTAACAGAATGTAAATTACATGTAATTTATATATCAATTTATGACTGTCCTGGGTTCATTCTTGGGCCTGTAGTCAGCTGGGATTGGCTCCAACGTCCCTGAGACCCAAAATGGATAAGTGGTGAGCAGTGAATTTGTCCTCTGCATTTAACCCATTCATGACGCCAGTGTACATACACCAGGTGCAGGAGCAGTGGGCTGCACACCTACGGACAGTGCTGCTTACTAACTCACCCGCCAGCAGTGGCGGCCTAATGGTTAGGACATTGCCCTTGTGAACTGAAGGTCGCAGGTTCAAGTCCCAGCCCGGGCACCATTGAGGTTCCCTTGAGCAAGGTACCGTCCCACTTCACTGCACGCTGGGCGCTGTTGGTAGCTGCCCACTGCTCCACATGTGCACGTGTGATGGGTTAAATGCAGAAGTCACGTTTCGTTGTGGCACTTGAGTGTGTTCACAATGACAAATAGTCACTTTCCAATGTTTTCTTGCCAGTCCCAGGGATTGAACCAGTGCCCCCTTTAGTTAAAAGCCCTCCTCTCTGATTAAACTCATTATATAGCAAAGCAGCAATAGAATTCTAAACGTTAGGCTGAGGAAAACTGTTATTATGTTAAATGTGCTTTGTTTCACTTCACTGATTCCAGAAGGACGGTTCCTTACGGCATGTCCAGCTATCGTGGCTCTCAGCGGATCAGGCGCTCCAGTGGCACAGCAGTGATGGAACGCCAGCGCTGCACTTGCAGAGACACCAATGATTCACAATGTCACAACTTCTGTGAAACAAGATGTGTTCATCGAAGTAATAATTCTGCTGGTAACTTGACAAATGTATAGAATTCATTTTATTACCATGAGGTACATCATGTTTAATGTATGTGAATTTAAATGAAAAACATTCTGCTTGTTTCAGGTCTCAAGACAGAAACAGATGGACTATTAAGAGGATGAAGCTTCTCGACTTCTCCCCTTTGAGCTCTCATGACCTCTGAGATCATCGTACTTCACTGAATGGCCTGTGTGGCTTATCTGGTCTTGCTAACATCAGCATGTAAGGTCAACTCTATGAAGGGAAGGTCCTGATGGAAAGGTTAAAAAAAAAGAAGATGCCCACTCTGAAGTCAGGACCTGAACCCTGGATTTGACTCCTGGATTATGTCAGAAGAGTTGTCAACCTCAAAATCTACTTCTTCATTGTCCTGAGCTTCATTCCACTTTTCTGTAAAATTGTTATGTCAGCACGTTCCTTTTATCTCAGCCACCTCAACTTTCTTTTGGCCAATAGACATTTCTTGAACATAAAAAAATGATGGAAGGGCTGAAACTGCAGATCTCAAAAATCTTAAAAGGGGCCTAACTTGTACGACAGTATACACAGCTTGACTACTATTTTCCCCTAAATATGAAAGAATCTCTATCATTATTAGGACACCGCTGCTCAAAAGAGGAGACCACCATGTACATCCAGTTCATCCAGTGTTATTGGACTAAACGTTATGTTGAATCTCTTGTATACTTGTAATCTTTGTATAGGTTTTGTATTCAAGAATTATATTATTATTGTATTTTACATATGTCGTTATATGACAATAATTGTATTGCATTAACCTGCAGTTTTATTTACAACATTCATATCAGCATACTAAGTTAGTGATAGTTCAAGCAGAAGAAACATTGTATCAATTTGCCTGTTTTTGCTTTCATCTCAGTCTTATTGTAATTAGCTTTTGTTGCAGGCCCATTTCCACAAAAGTTAGGGTGCTGTGTAAAATGTAAATGCAATAATATTGAATTGAAAATAGAATTTCAATCATCATATCCAGTGTTAAAACAGACACATTTTATTGTTGTTGTTTTTTTTTTTAAATGCACATTTTGAATTTGATGTCTGCAACACATTTTTAAAAAAGTTGAGACAGGGGCATTTTTACCACTGTGTTGCTTCACCTCTTCTTTTAACAACTTTTGGGAACCAAGGAGACCAAACGCTGGAGTTCTGAAAGTAATATGTTGCCCGTTCTCTTCATATAGGGTTTAAGTTGCCTGACTATTCAGGGTTTCCTTTGTTGTTGTTTTTTGTTTCGTGATACGGCAAATGTTTTCAGTGGGTGGCAGACCTGAACTGACTGCCTGGCCAGTTTAGCACCTAAACTCTTCTACTCCAAAGTCATGCTGTTGTAATCTGTGCCGAATGCGGTTTGCCATTATCTTCCTTAAAAATTGTATATATTGTGCGGTATGAGTGGTGCCTTCCCAGATGTACATGCTACCCATGGCATGTGCACTAATGCACGCTCATATCCTCACGGAAGCTGGCTTTTGAACTGTGCACTGATAAGAAGTTCTTTAGCCTGAAGGACTTGGGGGCCATGATTTCCAAAAAAAAGTCGAATACATTTTTTGTCAGACCACAGGACTAGTTATCCCCTCAGTCTATCTTAAATGACCTTGGGCCCAGAAAAGCTCAGGATTTCTGATTTATGTTTCTATATGGTTTCTTCTTTGTATGGTAGAGTTTTAGCTTTTTTTGTGGATTTGTGGATGCAGCAACAAACTGTTCTCACAGACAGTGGTTTGGAAATGCTGCAGTGCCCATTCAGCGATTTCCAATACAGGATCGTGTCTGGTTTTAATTCAGTGCCACCTTAGGCTTTTAGGATTACTGCCACCCTATGTTGGTTTCGGGCCTTGTTTCTTGCATACAGAGATTTCTCAGTATTTTCTAAACTGTTAATGATCTGTATGATGGATAATGAAATCCCCTGAATGACTTTGCAGTCTTATGTTAAATTGTTTGCCCATACAGTCTTTCAGGGAGTCGTGCGTCCCTCTATACTTCTGAGAGACTCTGCCTCTATAGGATGCCCTTTTTTTATAAACATGTGTCTGATCTGTTGTCAATTAGTCTAAAGAGTTGTAAAATGTTCCACAAGGTGGTTTATGTTTTTTTGGGGTTTTTTTTTTAGCATTTCGCAACTTTTCTAGGCTATTATTGCCCTGTCCAAACTTTCTTGACACATGTTGCTGGCATCAAATTCAAAATCGATTATATTTTCAATTAAATTTCTCAGTTTTAACATATTATATGTCATCTTTGTCCTTTTCTCAATTGAATGTGCACAAGATTTGCAAATCCTCACATTCAGGGTTAATTTACATTTTACACAGCTTCCTAACTTTTTCTGAAACAAGACTGAAAAAAATACAAACCCTATTTCCAGAATTCCAAAATACAATTAAAACAAAAAATCAGATATTTTAATCCACATGAACCTTTACTTAACTGATAAAAGTTGTAGTAGATTTACCGACCAACTTAATTGTATTTTGTAAATATACACAAATTTGGAATTCGATGGTTGCAACCCACTGTTGGGACAGAGTAATGTTTACCATTGTGTTACATCATTTTAATAACACTGTTTAATCTTTTTGGAACTGAGAAGAATAATTGTAGTAGTTTCACAACTGGAAATCTTGTCCTTTCTTGCTTTACATAAGACTTCAGCTACTGAACAATTCCTGGTTGCTGATAGATTTGTCTGATTAAATCCCAGGTTCTTTTCTGAGTCAAAAGTTGAGGCGTTGATACGTTTGCATGAAAGTTTATTGACACAAAAAAGGAAAGGCAAAAATGGTGTTGATCACTTCCCGTGTGTTCTGTCTGCCCCTCTGTCTGAGCAGGGAGTAACACATATATGAGCTTAACTGTTGCTCACAAAATGCACAGAATATGTCAAAATGCATAGAATGCGTCAGTATATATAGAAATAAGGTATGACTACCTAGACTTCACCCAAATTCCACAGTTGCCATTGTCTGATTCTCCTTTTCATGATGCACAAAAATGTTCAGTTTGAAGTTACTAAGAATTTTCACATGAATTTTGACACAAAGGTGTGAGCCTTAGCTCATCGTTGCTGGCATAAACCGAGCCTTTTATGGATGCTACTTTTATACCCACTCATGATGCCTCATCTGCTTCCAATTAGCTGCCTAATATGAAGTCTTCCAAACCCCTGTTACTTGAATATTCTGTGCACTTTTCAATCTTTTTGAACTCTGTTCCAACTTTTATTGATTGTGTTGCAGCATCAAATTCTGCATTAGTGTATGTTTACAAAATACAATTGTAAAAATCATTTCTTTGTACTTTCCCTAGTTAAATAAAGGTTCTCGTTATTTTGTTTTTATTACATTTTGGAAAATATCCCAACTTTTCTTGAAACTGGATTTGCTTTTGTTTATTGCAATGATTGTAATATCTTGCGTCATCCTTACAATTGCAATAGTGATAAACTTAACAGATTAGGATTAGGATGGTATTAATATTCACATTGAGGTTCATAGAACATTAGTTATAATTAAATACTTAAAATTATTAGTAACTTAATGTTCCCATAACTATAATTACATGTATTACAGAAGTAATGAGACAATGCAACGACTGTGTTGTGTGATGTTATCACTAATTGCCCTTTTGCGTGGGATACAACTTCAGTGTTGAGTAATAACAGACTTTATCTATTTGGTCATGAAGGTTGTTGCTCATTGGGTGCAGGTTGCTAGGAAAAACACTAGTGGTAGTGAGACCATGGCCTTTGATCGGGTCAGCTTTGGATTAGATACAGCAGATATCATGTGTCCTTACATTTTTTAAGCTCTTCATGTCAATGTTTCTGATAAAATAAGGCTAAAGCTAATATCTGTCTGATGCCATATCTCATTATCTTAAAGGAGAATTCCATCTCCACAGATCTTTCTGCATAATTAAAAGTTTAAGGTGTAAATAAATGTGTTCATGGTGGTTTAATGTGGAATGTGTAAGTCTATAGAAAGTCCCCTTCACAGTGATGATAATAGGAACTAGCATGTTTTTATATGGTGTTTGATGCCAAAAGCTACCTTGCAGAAACTTACATGAAATGGTAACAAATTCATTACCTGATTGCACATCAGCATACTCTGAACAATATTTACATTTCAATTCATATTTTTGCACATGTTTTCAACATTTACTTTAAAAAGTCTCTGCTAAAGACATGTTTCTGCAAAGGCCTGTTTTATCACTTATCTCACCTTTCACAGAAGGCAAATGGAAAATAAATTTCCAAAACTTAAGTCATTTACCATTTTGCTTTTGTCTTTGAATTTTTCCTGCAGCACCAAATGGTAGACTTCTAAAGTAGAAGTTATAATAATAAAATAATAATTTCCTACAGTTTTTCTACAAATAGAAAATCTTTTACAGTTTTTTTTTTGCCAAACAAAATATTTTGTATCCCTTAGGACTGTGCTTATATGAAAGCAAGGCAGTTCCATCTGTAAGTATATTGTAATTTAAACATCCCTTTGGCAAAATGTTACATGGTTTTGGTGAGATGGGGGTGGGTTTAAGTCCCAACCAAGTTCCATTCACACCAGCAGGAGATTTTGGCCATTTCACTAAACTGTAATGATTTTCTTCTCCTGTTTACAGCAAACTTATGGACATTTTTGTGACTGGTGGACTGTAAATATCTTGAATCTATACTTGCTTGCATGTAGATTAGATCAGATTTAACTTTATTGTTGTGCAGAGTTTAAGTACAAAGCCAATGTACTGCAGTATATCCAAACTATATGTACAGTGTATTAAATATGTTATAAATAGGAGTGAAGTGGGAGGAGTCGAAGAGGGTTATATGTACAGTACAGACAAATGTCCAGTCGGTTGTTAAATATACAGTAGTTGTAGAAAAGCGCAGTTTGTGAATGCACAATATCAATATGTTCTGTCCAAAGTGATCGGTCAGATAGCAATATGCTTATTGTGATGCAGGTTCATGGCCTCAGGGAAGAAGCTCTTCCTGGGCCTGCTGGTGTGGCCTCCTGGATGGGAGGAGTGTAATGAGTCCATGGCTGGGGTGGGATGCATCCTTGATCATGCTTTCCTCCCTGCTTAAGCAGCGTTTGGTGTAAATGTTCTCAATAATTGGTACCAAGCAGTGTTCACCCTTAGCTGGAGTGCTTTGCAGTCTGATGCAGATCCGTTGGCATACCATGCTGAGATGCAGAAGGTGAGTGTGCTCTGTGGTTCAGGGGTAGAAGTCAGCCAGTATCCTTGGACACAGTTAAGCTTTCTTGAGGCACTGCAGGAAATAAAGGCCACTATCTTTGAGCCACTCACTATAAGAAAATCTTAGCTCGATTTGTCACTTGTCACTATGTTGCTTGCAATGCTGGGGAGTGGTTAACTAAATGTAATTGAACTAGTATTTTAACTACATTGTGCAGTAGTTCAGCTTTATTTTTGCATAGTGATTCAAATAGTCTCATTACATTTCTGCCACTTTTTGTGTAGTTTACTACTGAAACTTCAAACATGAAAGGAATGGAATTATCTGTCATTTTTTATTCTTTTATATTTTATTCATTTTTACTTTATCGTTGATTCTTTACAGTAATTGCGCTCCTTTTGAACCATTTCCTTTCTTTATGAGTCTGAGTGCTACAAACACACCAAGCCAATTTGTCACTGACCATTAATCAATGTCCACACCTCTAGCTGACTGCCTGCCTTGAGAGAAGAGGCGAGGTAGCTGTGAACACCTTCAGCTTCTCCAGCAACAGCTGAAGAGGTAGGGGAACCAGGGATTGGGGATGACCAGAGGAGGAAAGATGGCAAAGTGGATGAAGTCAAAGTCATTCTAATGTCCCTTGACACATCCCCACTAACTGTGTTCTCAATCTGTGCTATATTGGCATGCACAATCTTGGTTCATCTGTCTAATCTTTGATTTGTCTATGTAGATGACAGTTAGCACTATGCAAGTTAGATGTGGGTAATCAGTCTGCATTAACTTTTTCTCTGGGTTAGCTTAGCTCACAGGTTTACGCTGGATATGGCTTTAATTAGTAGCAGCGTTGAAGGAAAGTAGTGTTGCATGCTGAGCGCTGTGTTTTGCCTGATTCATTACTCTCCCTCTTTAACGGCCTGTTCCTCAAACTAGCACTTCTCCATTAATTGCTTCAAGGCGTAGATTGGAAAGCAGTTTCCCTTGATGGGCAGTTTCACAGACAATTAAGCCGTGGCAGTCTCTCTTGCACAGGCAGTTTCTTCTGCAGTGCTTGTATTGGTACTAAAGTTGATGTCCCAGATGTGTCAGTTTACCAAGACAAATTTCTCTTTTGCGTTTATTCATGATCTTTAACACAACATGTGGACACATTCAGCGAGCTCGTAATGCCTCATTCTATGGACTTTAGTTATCTTTTGTATTCTGGAGGTATTGTATCAAGCTCAAGGTCGTTTTACATAGAGAGAAGGAAAAAAATCCCCTAGAAGGAAGAGGAAGAAAAGAAGTTACGGAAGAGAAGGGCTTTAAGCTAAGATTTAAAAATCGGGATATGGAAGCACAGTCTGAAAGAGATTAAAAATGAAGCTTCATTGTCCACAACAAACATTAGACAACAGTAGAATGGAAGGAACTGAGCACCTCAGTGACTTTTAGCATGGTTAAATTATCATAGGAATACATGATGAACCCATACTTTATTTAAAATAGAACAGAGAAAACATATCAAATGTAAAACTGAGTAAATTAAAAAATCAATTTGAATTTTATGGCAGCAAAAAAAGTTGCGAGAGGGCCATGTTTATCACTGTGTCACCTATGGCTTTAAAATTGGATCTCCAAAAAAGATCATATAAGTCTGAGAGTCAGGTGTCCACATACTTTTGGCCATAATTATTACCCTTAAGAAGTGTCAATACTTTTGTTTTCGCTGTTTTGCTGTACTTTTTAAAATGTATGACATATTTAATAATTGGTGATTTATGCAGTGAACTACACTGACATTGTTTGTGCCTTTAGTACCGACAGGTTTGAGCATGCACTTCTGATGTGTTTCTGTATTTTTCCATATCAGCCAGTGAAGATATGCAAAGCGAAGCCAGACAGTGTGCACAATGACTTTTCATAAAATGTAAATCCTGCATCCGCCTCTACTGAGGAACACAGGCGTGTTATTGACTGAAAGTTTGCAATTTGCACCTTGGGTAGAATTTCACCATGAGCCACACAAAATATGTGAGACACATTATGCTTTTGTTATTGCCAGCAACAACGGCACCTGGCTTAATTTTGTGATTTCACTCACAGGTCTGGAAGTTAATAGCTTGAGTCATATCATTAAATGCGATTGATGAACATATGGCACATATGAGACTCTGCAGGAGGAAATTACTTGGCCTGTTTTAAATATATCTAATCTAAACCCCACTGGCACATAACTTCGCTTCCTTCCAATCTCTGTTTTCTTGAATATAAAGTCTTTTGTTGTGGAAATGATATCTGTTCTAGACTGGTCAGTATAGGGAGGCCACTCTAAAATGGAGGGCAAATTCCAGATGTGAACAGTTCTGCCAAGCCCAGACAGGCAGATGAAGACAGGTTTCATTAAGTTTGTTGGCTAGTTGAATCCCATATGGTAGTCTGGAGCTTTTGATATGCCTTATGATATCTATGATCCTATCAAGAAGTGGATCAGCAGATTCCTAAAGAATTTATTCCTTTCATATTTCCATCAGGGAATTTGAGTTTTCTCTCATGAATGGATATACATGTTAATATACAAACAACTATTAAATGCATGACTTTAAAAAATGCATTAAAGATATAGAATAATTTGGCAGACATTTGCTTGACAATAATAATATTAAAAGACATTTAAATATATAAATAATAAAAGATGTTTATATTTGACTGATGTTTCAAACAGATATTTAATCATGCATTTATCCTGCTCTGGAACTGCAGAAAGTAGTAGAAATATCGGAAATTGGCACTGGCAAACAAATCCCACATCAGTGCAGCCCTAAAATATACATTTAGTTTTGAATGAGCAATAAAAGGTGTTTCTGATTCTGACAAAGCATGTACACATTTGGTGAGCTTGAAATAACACATTCCTGTGTATTTCAGATATATTTCATATTGTATCGTATTGTAAAAGTATGTGGACATTTCAAGTTATTGATTTTAGGTGTTTCAGCCACGGCCATTGCTAACAGTTGTAGAAAATGAAGCTTTACTCTCCGTAGGCAAACACAGGCAGGAGACTGTAACGACTTTTCACATGTAGCTGCCATAGGATGCTACCTTTACTACAATTTTGTAAAAGATCACGCAAGAAGAGTGCATAACATAAACAGTAAAGCTTGATGGAGGAGGGATAATGGTCTAGGGTCTTTTTTTGAGGGTTTGGGCTTGACTCATTTGTTCCATTAAAGAGTAACAGTAATGCTACAGCATACAAAGATATTTTAGACTAATGCTTCTAGCTTTGTGACAGCAGTTTTGGTGAAGACCTCCTGTTCCAATATGATTAGGTTCCTGTGCACAACACCATGAATGTGAAAAATGAAAAATGTCAGAAATTCTCACTGGCCAAACAAATCCCACACCGGTGCAGCCCTAGAATATTTGTTTAGTTTTAAATGAGCACAAAAAGTTATTTGAAATTTAAGGTTCTCTGACTTCCTCATTGAGCTGGCACTGATTGCAAAATGATACAGTGAAAGTGCTTCGAGGTGCTTATCAAAGTGACCACGTCACACGATTACAGCAAACAAAACTTCAATATGTCATAACCAGTTTAAAACATTTTGTCATTCAGTGCTAGGGGGTCAGCTCCCACAGTGAATCACAGTCAAACTTACTTGTTCAAACACCTGTTTCAATATATAAACATAAATTACTCACACAAATGTTGATTTCTTACAGAACATAGATTTTGTTTATTTTTTTGCACAAAATAATAATATGATCCAAAGGTTAAAATTTAAAAAAAAATTACATTTCATTTTTAAATAAATAGCCTATATTGTGTATAGATATTTATATTGTTATTTAAAATAATCATAATATATACTAATAAATATATGTTTGAGTATGCATGTGCATCAATATGGCGAGCAGTTGGTTTCATTTTAAAAGCAGTGAATCATTTTTTGAAACAATTGGTACAAACCATCACTATCACCATCACTGTACATTACTGCTAGACTGGCGCTAACATAATACTGCAAATAACACAGATGCAAACTAGCATCATGCTAGTAGTAGTGACTGTAAAAATGTAAAAAATGTCTTATTAAATGAAGGTTTTCTGTATTAGACGTTGTACTGTAATGACAAACACGTCTCCTGACTCAGCAGTTTTTTTCACAAAACTTTTCCCCCTAAGTCCACTACAGTTTCACTCATATCTATTTCTAATTGCTAGATAGCTTTCTTCAACTGACATCATGATAAACTACGCATTTAACAAAGTGTAGGGGCACTTTTAAAAAAAAAGGGCAGATATTATTTTTTTTTGCCTGAATAAAAAAGTTTTATACTCAAATAACATACCAACACATAATTTAGCATCGAGTAAAGAAGCTGGAAGTGAAATGTGTGTTATGCAATTACGTAATATTTATTAATGTGATATATTTTTTTATTTGGAAACTAAACACATTTGAATCAAGTAAAATCATCACTTTCTTCACTGCACATCATATTGTGAATTTTAACACTGCAATAAAGCAGCAAAAAAAAAAAAACAACAACGCTCCATCATAAAACAGGGTTAAGAAATGTTCCTTTTTGACAACTCTGGACTGCATGTTCTGTCACTCTCTTGTTTTCCCTCTATTACTGTTCCTGACCAGAACGCTTTAACCACAACCTCAAACCTGGACACGGCTGCATGGGAACTGCCCTATTCAGGCATCACGCCTGCACGCCATCTCCCTAGGATAAAACGACAATACACAATAATCCTGCCCGCCAACATTCCTCATCAAATCCAGCAAGTGCTTAAGGCTCATTTGAGCCATAGACGCTTGGCTGAGACCAGAGAATGAGCATGTTTTCCACTGAATACTTCACATTTATACCACATACCTCTAAAGCGAGGCCGTGCCAGCCCAGGAAGTTGGAAGCTAGTGGATGGTATATTATTTAAGATTGCTAAAGTTTGCTGTAGAGGTTTCCCATCTGTGGTAAAGGCACTTTAAGTGTGGTTAATTGCATAAAGGTAGTTCATTGGTAAATTTGAAAGCTATGAACTTTCTGTGCCTCTTTTCAGTATTTAGCATTTTGCATGTGTATGTTTTTGGGTTGGTAGTCATATTGCCCATGTTTGTGGTCTACATATTTTAGTGTCCTCCCTTCCAATTTACTAGACCTTTACAGGTTTATACCTTAAAATTTAGCCCATTGCATTTGTTGAGCTTTAAACCTGTGGAGATTAACTGTCCAGACAATTAATGTACATGTACTTTTTGTCCTGTTTTTTCCTGATTTTTTCACTCAATTTAGTCATCTCCAGTTCCATCCACTTGCTAGATCTACTCCAATTATGGGATACCAGCAGAATTGGGAGGGCGAGAACTAGCACATGCTTTGTCTGAATCACATGAAGCCAGTACCACCAGGAATCAAAGCTGAGACCTACCAATGGTAAGGCCAACGCTTACACTGCTGCATCGCTCAGGAGCCTCAGACATGCATTTTAAATCAACACTGACTAGATCACTCCTGTGAGATAGCAATATCTTTTGCAAGTCAATGGGGACAGGGGAAGGAAGTGTCAAAAAAAACCAACCCACCCCAATACTTTATTAGCCACTTTACTAATATATTAATGATAAATGTATTAATGTATTAATATTATTAATATAGTATCTGGGGGTTTGTCTAAAATCCCACCTCACATAAGCATAAAACTTTTATTTAAAATAAAAGTGAGTTATTTTGTCATTGTGAACGCACTCAATCACACAAAGTGCACCACAACCAAATGTGACCCCTTTTTTGAACCCATCACACACGATGGCAGCTATGAGAAGCGCCCAGAGAGCAGTGTAGCGGGATGATACCTTGCTCAAGGGAACCTCAGCGGTTCACAGGTCAGGGCTTGAACCTGTGACCTTCTGTTGGGCAAGATCCTAACCACTTGGCCACCACTGTGTTATACTTCACAGTTTCATTGCACATAGTCATGTAGAGGCAACCACAGGAGAGCAGGAAAGGGTCAAGGGTCTTTGTGCGTCGGCTTTCCAAATCAGAACAAGAAATTTTTTAACAGCACAACCCTAAAATATGCTTTAATGTGTTATGGAAAAAAACTGAGCCGTCTCAGGACAGCTCTTTGGTTGGAACCTTAATTTTAACCCAAAGTTATTTGATCTGTTGACCTTTCCAGCAAGACACTTCATAAACAGACATTTTTGTTCTTAAGAAACAGCACACACAACACCAAAGCCAAAGTGATGTGCGTTTATGCTCAGACTGAAACCTGGCACACACGCATACAACATGCGCTGCCCAGCCGCTTGAGAACACCCACATTCCTGTTTGAAATGCTATTTATTAAATGTGCACACTTTCTAATAACCTTTACCCCTTCGCAATATCCTTAAACTCTAATGGACCTGTATGTGAGCTCCTACATGATAATAAAATATTAGATTTATAGTATAGATCTAGATATAGATAAAGCTATAATTCATAGAAGTAATGGAAAAATTTATTTTAAGATGAATAAGCTTGAAGTTCGGGGGCTTTACCAGAGAGCTGTTCAGGTGTTTAGGTGTTCTTTTCAAATAAATAAATAAATAAATAAATAAATGGAGGAATATTCCATACATCATGCAACTTATCCACCGCTTTGTGATGTTGCTCCACATCAATGGTCAAAGCTTTCAGATGTGTAAGCAAGCTTTTTGAAAAAAAAAATTGAAAAAAAATTATTTATGCCAATAAATCATGGTCACATAATTATTAGGCATTTTAGTGCAGCTAAGCATCAAGCATAAAAAAATATACACACCCACTCTCATATACAAAGCACAAAAGCTACAGAAATGCAGTGTGTTTTTTCAGCTCAGAGGGATGACCGTACCGGAGTAAGAGCATCTGCTTAACCTGCTCTTCATTCTCTCTTTGTATGGAAATAGCACCCCTGTTGACCAAACATAGTGGAAATTAAATTAAGATGCCGTTATACCCGACCTGTTGAACAGGGTTGCTGTTTATTTCCACATTAGGTATATTTTTGATTTTAAAAGGTATTATTGGGATGTACTGTTTCGCCAAACACTGGAATACAAGAGACAAAGAGAGAATGAGGAAAAATTCACAGATTTGGTGTACTGCAGCTGAAACCTTCGTTTTGGCACATAGAGAACTCCAAACATCGGCAATATCTCCAAGTTATTAACAATATTTGCCAGTAACAATAATTACTTAAAAACTTTAAAGAATTACTTATACTTTACTTATTACTTACTTACAGACCCTCGAAAAGAAATAATGAGTTCCAGGGTACTGTTCCAGGAGTGTAGTTCTGGAGGTGCAGTTCTTGTCTGAGAAGAATCAGGTGTGTTTATGAGGCCGCTGGGACGGTGTCTTCAGAACTATACCCACATGCGTGAGAACAAGGAACACCCCCTACCCACCTGGGGCTTGAACATGCGCTGCCATGTTTACAAGGCGAACGTTCTAGGGTTCTCACCACTGAGCTGTAAAAGGGCTGCATTGCGAAACTAGCCGAGTAAGAGGCCCTGCACTGAAAAGAGGTGGAAAAGCAACATCAGTGGAATACAACTTCCCACTGACATAAGGTGGAAGAACAACCTTTACAAAATTACCAGTAATTTCCAGAGTCCAGTTTGGCCTTGTCATTCACTGTGAACTCCTAAACACTGCTACCGATGACAGTAATACTGTCTGAAACTGTGACTCACACAATCCAGTAAGAATCAAAAAGCGAATACAAGGACCCTGCCTCACATGAAAATCACACAGGTCTTAAAATGATGTGGAAAATACAACAAAACTGAAGATTTATATGCAGTATCATCTGTACTATAGAGCTAGGAACTTTATTAACTATTCAGTGCAAAAATATGTTCCACACTTTTGGGAAAGGTAGTGCACCTAAACATGGAGCCAAACGAGCACAAATCCATTCGAGACACGCATTGAGTACAACTTTCCACCCCCTTCTCCCATTTTTAATTTTTAATTTTGCAATAATTCCCTGTCTTACCAAGAGGCGCTGATGTGTACGACCTTGACCTACACCACTGGTTTCTCATTTTGCATTTGGGGTCATTTTTGGTCGTTTGCCTGGGTAATTATCCCCTCCTCCCTCCCCCAACACACCCACACATCTCACACACCAGCACTCACAAGAAGAACTCGTTCTTGAGGTCAAGGCAGATATAAAACATACAGCGGATTTCTGGCTTAAACCCTGTTCACCCAGTAAACAGCAATCGTTCCAAGTTCTTTGACAGCCTTGCGAGAACACGCAACCAATAATATAAATGCAGAACTGACCAGAAGCTATTTTCAATTTATCACATTACGCACTTGAACAAACGCAGAATACACATTATTCTCATTCTGATGGCTCTGTGGAGGAAAGCCATCTTCTTCCAAGCCTGTGTAGCGGGGGAGAAATCTAGCACATTTTCCTTCGGGATCCAAGAACACCCACCGCTTTTCCTGGGAGTTTCATGAAGATCTCAGGATTCTCATACAAATGACACAATATGCTTTAATTAACCAGAACAGCGATAGAAACAGCCCATCTGAAGTAAATACAAATTAACCCTATTTAGGCAACACAATGAATGAACATTTCTTATTAAAATGGTTATATTTTTTCAGATTTTGTTTAAAAAAAAACATTTTACTATTTATTATAATAAACGGAATGTGGTTGCCAGGTCTCCCAGATTAATGCTGCAATATAAGCCAGTTTCATGGAAGCTACAGACACAGTACCCCAGCATGTGGGCTGCTGTGCATTCAGCCAGGACCTCCTCCGGCAAACGCATGGGAAGGAAGGAAAGGAAAGATTATGTCTCCATCTAGTGGTCAAATTGCTGTGTGCTCACATTGTTGTGCGCTCATGCAAGCAGGATTCAAGAATCAACAATTTGTCACACAGTTTTACAAGTACAGCATGCAGTGAAATGTAGCCCTGAATGCTTCTTTGACTGTGCAATGACATAACGCAAGAGCTAAAGAATAAAGAGATTAAACAGAAAAGAGAAAATATAATAAATACGATAAATCTAAAAAAAAAAACAATATATACACACTATACTGAACCTTTAAAATATTCCAAGGCAGATAAAAAAATATGTGTAATTTATGTAGATTCAGCTCATTTAAATACAGAAAATATAGAACATATAAAGTGGCATAGTGCAAACTAGTCAGGTGTGCAAATGTTACGTATTTGGGGAAATTATGGTCATGCTCTAGCGGGAATTTGTGACCTAGTGTTTAGGAACTTGCTCATGTGTTCAGAGGGTTTCGGCCCAGGTTCCACTGAGGTACACTTCAGCAAGGTCCCATCTCTCTACACTGCTCCCTGGGTGCTGATGATAGCTGCATGCTGGTCCATGTGTGGCCGGGGTAAATGCAGAGGTCACATTTCATTGTGGTGCATTCTGTGTAATGTTATAGGCAATACAAGACAGTGGCTGGACATTCAACAAAAGCACTGACCCATTTTGGGAAACATCTTGAGGAATTTCTTACAGTCTGATTAAGCACAGAGTTTGTAGGGCTACTCCAGTAATATGATAGAACAAGCAACTCTAACACTATCCCTCACACAGTAATGTAATGGGGCAGTGTTGGCCTAGTGGTTAGGACAATGCCTTTGGGACTTAAAGGTTGCAGGTTCGAGTCCTGGCCTAGGCACCACTGAGGTACCCTTGAGCAAGGTACTGTCCCACTACACTGCTCCCCGGGTGCTGTTGGTAGCTGCCTGCTGCTCCATGTGTGCACATGTGATGGGTTAAATGCAGAGGTCACTTACTGTAGTGATGCTTGAATGTGTTCACAATCACAATAGTCACTTTCACTACACCTAATGCCCTGGTACTCACATGCACTGTCCTTGCCATTACTCCCTAAACTGCCTGTCAAATGCATTCATTTTTATGCATAATGTAAAACCATAAAAGCCATAAAAGTTCATTCAAAATTAATTTGTTGCAACGTTGAAATAAATATACAATTATTGCAAAACATTTTATTAATTAAATAAAGATATATAAAGGACTACAATAATACTTTTTTAAAAATTATTTATTTATTTATTGTTTAATTTTGTCAGTAAAACTCACGAGACCACCTCTAACAGTTTTGATTGGCGCTAAGGTACTGCGAGGGCGGGGCCCTTATTTGTGGTTGCTGCGACAACGAGTACACAACAATGATGCCACGTGTCTGTAGCTGCTACGCCAACGTGCCAGCTGCTCAATAATCAATTCACTTTATTTAAATTAAACCCGCTATGGCTAAAAGCAAGGTAAGAAAACCCCTGCGAGCAAAATGTGCACTTAGAACTTTTTATCCGCTTAAATGCAATAATATCAGTGTTGGGTCGCAGTGAACTGCATGTAATTGAACTAGTAGTTAAACTACATGTAGTATCTGGCTGGTAGTTACATTTATTTTTGCATCGTGATCATCAAATAGTAATTACTTTTTGCCAATTTTTGTATTAACTACTGAAACTACAAACATGGAAAATAAAGGAATTATCTGTCAATTTATAATCTGATAATTGTCAAATGATGTGTCTGCTGCATGTTAGCAAGGACAGTGTTGGACATTTTCAGTGGCAAACAGGACCACCTGTTGGATAAGAGCTTTCAATGTGTCCTATGAACAGGAGATTCTCCTCTGGCATGTGAAATTGTTTGTTTAGATCAGTGTTAAAACTACTTGTGTGTGCACATGTGCGTGTGCATGAGAGCTGTAGATCTGTTTCACCTAATACTCCCAGGCGCACATGCTCCTACACTTCACTCTGTAAAAACTGTTGAATGTATAGGAGACGAGTTACAGCAGAAAGAGAAAAAGTCTGATCGTGTCTACAGGTACGTTTTAAGATGCAATAAACATCAGAAACAAACAGCAAAAAAAAAATATTAGTGGCATTTTGCTGAATGTGGCCTTTCTGTATATTGTATTTTGTTAGAATTTTGAATCACATGCATTTTTTACAAAGTAGTTTGTTTCAAGTAGCTTTAGTTGGACCAACCAAATTTATTTGTAGGTTCCTTCTGCTGTACTTGAACTTATTCTAGAATGGTGTAGTTGGTAGCTTGCAAAGCTATGCTTTCAAAGTAGCTTCCCCAACCCTGATTATTATTATCTCTGGACAGTTAGCTGTAGCTGGAGGGAGAGATGATTATTGTAAAGTTTGTGACCAACTTTACATTCCCCACAGTCAAACGGATACAAGGGTCTTCATAGCCAGAAGAGAAAAGAGGGGTGAGTAAGTCTGTTAGTTTGCATTGGCAGTTATTGTCTACATGTGTGTTATTGTGTGTGTGTGTGTGTGTGTGTGTGTGTGTGTGTGTGTGTGTGTGTGTGTGTGTGAGAGAGTGTTTGTGTGTGAAAGAGAAAGTGTGTGTGTCTATCTGTCTGTCATATACACAGGCCAGATGTGTGCGCATGAATGCTTATGTTCAGGCATCAGTCTCATTACATCTGATTCTCATCGTAGGGAACTGAGGAGTTGTGTGCGGTACAAATGTGGACTGATCAACACGATCTTGGACGTCCTTCGCCAGAGACCAGGCTGGGTCGAGGTCAAAGAGTGAGTCTTCCGTCTCTGATGTGTCTCCTTGCACGTATGTCTTTTTTCGATTAATGCAGTTCATTTTTGCCACAAATGTGTAGGGAAGGAGAGTGGGACTTCAACTGGTGTGATGTAGGTTGGCTCCGGGAGAACTTTGATCACTTTTACATGGAGGAGCATGTCAGAATATGCCACTTTCGGAATCACTATGAGGTCAGTGAGAGCAGCAGCACTGCTGATGACAATGAGCGATCACAGAAATACAAGACAGTGTTGCTTCTTTAGTTTGACACTGACAAACTGAAAATGACACAGACTTTTGTTGTATCTCCTTTATAGCCCTAGTGACAATGATCTGTCATTTTTGTCATTGGTTCTTTTCTGACATGTAGAAGTATTGGTTTGGATCAGTGTTCAAGCGCGTTGTGTGTGCATGCGTGTGTGACAGAGACCCATAGGTCTGTTCCCCCTAATAGATACAGGTCCACACGCTTCTACACCTCGTTCTGTTAAAACTATGTTCAACGTATATGTTAAAGAGTCGCGATACAGCAGAAAGAGAACGTTTGATCATGTTTGACAGCGTAAACTGAAGATTGTTTTAATTTATAAGGTACTTTTATGCAATAAACTCGATTTGAGCAGCATTTTGCTGCATGTGACCTTTTGTATATAGCATTTTATTATCATTTTGAATTATATGCATTTTTTATTTACAAAGTAGTTTGAACTACTTGTGTAAAGTAGCTTTAGTTTGACTAGATTTTTCCTAGGGTTCCATTGCTGTAGTTCAACTTCTTCCAGTATTGAGTAGTTGGCAGCTAGCAAAGCTATGCTTTCAGAGTAGCTTCCCCACTACTGATTATCATTACCCGTAAATGTTTAGCTGTAGTTAGAGCGAAATGAGTATGGAATTCTGTTATATCTCCCTCATTGCTCAAGTTCCAAGCATCATTCCTTTTCTCCATAGAACAAATGCTGCTATTTCTGCATTTTAATTAGTGTAATGCTGTGATTTCTTAATGCTGTTGTCATTTTTTGCATATGCAAGCTAAGACATGAAAAGGAATAAACTTCAGTCATCAGTACTAAGCCCTTACTGATCAGTGTTCTGTTCTGAATGTGTATGTACCTTCACATCTCGCTGATTCTAACAATAAAGGCAGCATTTCTTCTATATAGTGATGAAACCACCTTAGTGTAGGGGGTTCTCCAATACCACATGCTGATCAATTTCACATTTGGACATGCACATGTTAGTTCTTTAGTATTAGCTAAGACTGAACATGAGAGTTGGGGTTAGAAGCGAATTATAGTGTTGAATAAAACTGGTGCTATTTCTTCTTTTCAGTTGACACGTAAGAACCTGATGGTAAAGAACCTAAAGCGCTATAGAAAAACAGTTGAAAGGGAAGCTGGCCGTCTGGAAGCGGCCAAATGTGACTTTTTTCCACGTACGTTTGAACTGCCCAGTGAGTACCATCTGTTTGTAGAAGAGTTCAAGAGAAGTCCTGGCAGTACGTGGATCATGAAACCAGTAAGACCTGCACTTAAACTGTAAAGCCGTAATTATTCTACACGGGTGTGGGTTTTATACCTGCACATGTTTTCTTACCTAGTGTCATCTATAAGTGACACTCTGTACCCTCTTACTCAGGTCGCACGATCACAAGGGAAAGGCATTTTTCTTTTCCGGAAACTAAAGGACATCATGGAATGGAAAAAGGTATAGCATTTCTCTCTGCATCTCCTAAATATTAAACACGTGTCTGGCACAACTAAACCGTTAAACTGCAGGTTTATTATTAACCATTAAAAGCTTTTACTTTTGTTTTTGCAACACTACTGGAATTACATACGTTATAAGTGAATATAGGAATGTATGCAACAACAAACAATATCAATTTTAAGTCTTAATTAAATACTTACAAACAAATATGGTATGATTTGAAAGTGTAGAATCTTTAATTTGATGGAACTTCTGAATAATACGTCTAATTCCTGTAAGGTTGGCCGCAATAAGTGGCCCTTGTTTCATTGTATTGTGTTTTTGCACTGCTCTGTAACATGTTTTCTTTTGTTTACATAGCCATGTGTCCTTGTTTTGCCATTTTATTCTTGTAATCCATGTGATGATTGTTAGTATTGTCAGCTGTGTTTGGTTTCTGTGCTCCTCCCACTCCCAGGTGTCTGTCTGTCTGTTCTTGTATTTTGTTCTAGTGTCTGTCTCACTATTAACTCACTATTACTTCCTAAAAACCTCAAACCTGATAGAAGACCAGACCCTAACATGGAGTTAACTGCATGCTTTACTGATTAGCTGATTTATTTGACAAGTCAAACTAACACAGACAAACACTAGAACAAAGCCAGAAATTGTGGGGTTGGGAAACAGCACGAGTGCAATAGAGACCAGATGACTAACAAGTGAATACACAGGGCTTTAGATACACAAGTCAAAATGGTTGACACCTACAAGTGGGAGGAGCACAGAAACCAGACACAGCTGGCAATACTAACCATCAGGACAGGGCTAAGACATGGCACAGAAATCACATGACACAACAATGACACATACGTAGCTATGTAAACCAAAAAAACATTACAGAGCAGGGGAAAAACACAATACAAAAAAACAAGGGCCACTAGCCGCTGCAAACCTTACAATGCTATTATGTTGTTGTTGTCCAAGCAAAGAGTTAAACACAGGTAAAAAGTAAAGCGTTTATAATTTGTAAGACTGAAGCTGCCTTGATATTACTTTCTCTAGGACGGTACACGCTCTGATGAACAAAAGGACGAGGCTCAGGTTGAGAGCTACGTAGCCCAGCGATACATCGAGAACCCATATGTTATTAGCGGTGCGTGAGCCAGTTCTGCTCCTAAAAGCATTTTTCTTTACCTGCACTGTCATAACTCGATCAATTTTATTATTAATTTCATCCTTACATGTCTTCACCCACAGGCAGAAAATTTGACCTGAGAGTCTATGTTCTTGTAACATCAGTGAGTAAGCTTCCGCTACTGAATGTGCTAGTTTTATATAGCAGCTGGTTCTACACCAACGCCAGGCATTTGGGATGATATCAAACGCGTGTGTAATTACAATTTGTTTTTGCAGTATCTCCCTCTGAAGGCCTGGCTGTATAGAGATGGTTTTGCCAGATTCTCCAACACCAGATTCTCCCTCAGTAGCATTGATGATCAGTGTATCCTTTACATTGGTTCAGTCTGCTTCTTTTCTTTTCTTCTTATTTAACTCAAACTAATGCTCGTGAATTATGTCTGCGAGCAATCTTTAACTGCATTGTGCCCTCAGATGTCCATCTCACTAATGTGGCAGTGCAGAAAACTGCCCCAGACTATGACCCTGAGAAGGTAACAATGCAACAAATGTATGATGAAATTTATTTTGTGGTCAAGGAATTGTGTGATATCTATCTCAAAATGTGGTACTTTAGTTGCAAATGGTTAGAAAGCACGTATTTTAAATCAATTTAATACTGTATGTATGTGATGTAGTCCTTTTAAACAGAGAAGAGAAAAAAAATGGCTACTACAATTGTGTAAAGCAACATAGAAAAACATAAGAAATGAAATTCTTTCTGTTCGTCTGCAGGGTTGCAAATGGCAGATGCAACAACTGCGACGATACTTGACTGCAAAACACGGCAGCGAGGCTGTAGAGGCTCTTTTTAAAGACATCGACAACATATTTATCCGCAGCTTACAGAGTGTTCAGAAGGTCATCATTAATGATAAGCACTGTTTTGAGCTGTATGGATATGACATACTACTGGACCAGAATCTTAAGCCGTGAGTTGCCTGCCCTTTGTAACAGTTTACTAGCTTTCTCATTATTACTTTGGCCACCTGAGAAAATTATAATTAAAAGCTGTTTAGCTGGACCATTGATTTTTTTCCCCGAAAAACACTATTAGAAAAAATGCAAATAATACAGTAGTGAATAAAGAAGTGATTTTATGTCATTGTGTTTGCTTACCCATGTCCAGAGCTCTTCTCGTAGAAGCTTGGCATTAATTGTAGCCGTCATCAAATGCCTGGTTTGGCTGCATTGGTTTGGGCAGTGGTGGCCTAGTGGTTAGGACTTTGCCTTTGGGACCTAAAGGTCGCAGGTTCAAGTCCTGGTCTGGGCAGTGAGGCAAGGTACCATCCCGCTACACTGCTCCCCACTGTTGGTAGCTGCCCGCTGCTTCATCTGTGCACGTGTGATGGGTTAAATGCAGATGTCACATTTCGTTGTGGTGCTTGAGTGTGTTCACAATGACAATCAAGACTTCATTCAAACTGAATCAGGTGCTTCTAAAGGAGTAGAGAAATCTGAAACCTACCCAGTTTACAAAATACCAACTACTTTTTTCAAACAATCCAATATCTTAATACTTTTTGCTGTTTTTTGCTTCAGAAAGACACTCATTGCTAAGATAACTGGCATTAATATTCGTATTGGGCTAAAACTGCTGCATATGTTTGTGTGCTTATGTTGAATAGATTTGGAGGTTTGGCGAAGATACACAATACATGTTCCCTGACTTAGTGTTCATGTGATAAACCAAGATAAACTGTTTTCTGAGAAAATCTCTGTTTCTAGAGACTGCATCCATAACCAGTTCACTCTTTTGCACACCTGTAATTCATTTGTAGCTCTCAAAATCATTGCTGTATTATTTTCCTCCTGCTTCTTTGCAGGTGGCTGATTGAGGTGAATGCATCTCCCTCGCTCACCGCCAGCAGTCAAGAGGATTATGAGATGAAGTACAGGCTGCTGGAAGACACTCTGCACATAGTTGACATGGAGTGCCGGTATGTTACAAAAAAGGTTTTAGTGAAAGTGACTTATTTGTCATTGTGAACACACAAAGTGCATGACAACAAAATGTGACAATGGGTGCATTTAGTGCATGACATGTGCACACATGGAGCAGCAAGCAACAGGGAGCACAAGGGCAAGGTCTTAATCACTAGGCTACCACTGTTTAGTTACTTACTCCATGCTCCATCTATATGTTTTAATATTAGAATAAA
>JBBPDA010000132.1:2018192-2042088 GCA_037974385.1 Arnoldichthys spilopterus | reverse complement strand
CTAGTACGGCAGAGTGTAGTTTCCCGCGCTGCTGGGTGTGGCGAAGCGCCAGGGCGAGTTTAACTGACTTTCGGAATAGTAATGTTTCGTTCCAATTCTCCTTGTGCAGGCACATTAAGGCTGTGAAGGGTTTTAAACAAGTGACATGAGCTACAATTTCGGAAAAGAGTTTCGTTGAAAACGAGAAGTTGTTACGGACTATCAGATTAAACGCGTCACGCCAAATCTGAGGTAAAATCCGCTAAGAGCTAGCCGTCCGCTAACAGGTGAGCTGAGATGTCCATATTAGTATGTATTTTTGTTAATAAGGCCTTTATATGATTTGCTACGTACTGGACACTTCATTGTTCGTGGTGTTTAAGTATTTATTGGCATTCAGCATCGAAATAACGTTGATTTTTGTTTTTCTACCAGTTTTTACTTAGCTTGGTAAGTTAGCTAGCATGGTTAGCTAGTTTAGCTAGCAAAACATTTGTAACGGTTTTTAGTTCAAAACGCCAGCCTACAAAACGTTTTTTTGCAGTAGAAACCTGAGGCTACTGGATTGGGATGATCACATCAGGTCACATTATGTATAATGTTGAAATGTCATTGAATGTTAATACAGATTAGCTCATCTTCCCAAATGATCTATTTGTGCTCGTAATTGCAGTTGCATTCACACTGAAAATATATCAGTAATTTAAAGCTTTTTTAATTAAACCTTTCTGTTTGTACAATTGTTTATTACATATTTCTTGACTACCAGAGTTATTAGCCTGTCAGCTTACTTTTTAAAAGTTTCAGATCCATGATTATAACATTAATGATGATTTAAAACATTTACCTGATCATATCTTGTAAGCTCACAAAAGGATGTAGATATATATATATATATATATATAATAGATATGACTTGTATTTCTGTTCAAAATGTTCTTCTTGAACTACTGATCTGTAGTAATGGATTTGTCCATTGATTAACTGACTATTAAAGTTCTGCCTGCTTGCAAGGAGTGATGCCAATTAATACTTCTCATAGGTCAGATTGGCTGGAGTCATGGCATGTGATACAGACCAACAGGTAAAAATGAATACCTTTTAATGAGTGCCACTTTTAAAATGCCCCCAAAAAACAACATGCATTAGAATCTATATAAATGTGTAATTTTGCCCAATACTTCCCTTTTATAGTGCAATTTCATTTGAAGCCTATAAAATGATAAGCAAAACAATGTATGGATAGAGAGGCAAACACATTTCTAGTTTCAGATCCAGTAAACACTAAGCATCCTGACTTCAGGTTGCAAATAGTAGGGAAGTTCTCTCTCAGTAGCTAAGTAACCCTGTGTACTTGCTGCTAATGACATCCCTGCCATGGGAATCAGAAGGGGGGATTAATTACAGAGGCTCTTGTGAAACATTGCCCAGTGGAGCCAACTAGGCGGACGCTTGACAGAAATAAGCGTGATGAGTCTTTAGGCAAATATTACTGTCAGTTTTTCATGTATAAACCATATAACTATATACACTCAGGTGGAGAGCCTGTTGGATGGGGCTTTGAAGCATGGCAACTTCCAGGCTCTAGAGGAGTTCTTACTAGATGACACAAGAGAGGGGAAACCTTCAAAATGCTCCAAGCAGTTCATTTCCAAACTAGACAAGCTGATCAGTAGGGTTGGTATTTTGTAAGTTTTTGCCATTTCTTATAAAACTGACAACAATACTTTGCCAGACTATTATTTTTTTTTATAGGAACTGGACCATGGGAATGTGAAGAATGCCTCTGTGGTATTTACTATTCTTCACAAGTTGGGGGAAATGCTGACCTTTCCAGGGGGTGAAGGTGTATCCTCAATGGTCTCACAAGGACTTGTCAGAAAGATAAGTACATTGACATTTGTCTTATTATTGTGATCCAATTTTTGATGAAATTGAAGTGCAAATTTGACTTGAAGTATCTGTGTTTACATGGTGCAGTGGTTTGAAAAAGTCAAGAAATTCTGTGTTGAAGCTGGACCAATGAGGAATGAGGTGATGATAAATCTGGCTGAAGATTTCTTTGATGCATTGATGGTGAGTAATTGCAGTTGCATAAGTGCTTCACAAAATATATAATTCACAGTGCAGAGTAAGGATTGTTTTTTTGAATTTTGAATTGTAGTCTTGCTTCTTTTAAATAATTGCACTGTACAATTAATGTATTTCTATTTTATCTTGAATGCTGTAACATTTAGGTTGTTCATGGAAGTTGCAAAGAGGGTAAGCACAAGTTCCGTTTAAAACCATCTAAAAGCTTGTTTTTACCTTAGTACAGTAAAAATAAAGAGTAAAAGGAAATCCACATAATTAAAAAGTTGAATATCATCAGATGTTTAGTTGATTTTGCAAGTTTTTTGCCAGGTACATACCAGGTAACAGAATCCCTTCTCCATCATATTGGCAAGCTGGCCTCTGATGTCCAAGTTAACATTCTGATCCAAAAAGAGGTTAGTGTTGTATATTTTTAATAACTAGTGCTGCACAGTTAACCAATAATCATTTATGTTGTCTGGCAAATGTTTATGCCTTGGTTTTCTTAGTATAACCAAGACTGATCTTCTAAAACGTCTTTTATGTTTTACTCAATAACAGGCAGTCAGGAAACTGAATGGTATACTGGGAAAGATCCCAGGAGACCTAAAGAAAGAAAAGAAGATTTTGTTATCACAGGAGGCCTCTACTGTCATGTATATGTTGCGGATCATTAAAAAAAAATGCAGATCCAAATATTAAATTTTACATGTATTTCATCCTATTTATTCAAATCTGGTTTCTTCGCTTTCTCTACAGGGATGGTTTGGCTAGTCGAATCCTCAAAGGAGGCGGTAAGTAAAAAATAATTTATGAACTCATGAAATTGTAATCTTGATTCACACTTTTTAATTGTGGATATTCATTTTAAATATTTCTACAAAACATGAGTGAAATTGCATTTGCAAAATTAGTTTAACTTTTTGTGTTTTTATGTGCATGCTTGGTACTGTTTAGACTATGATCTCCAGGTGGCTTTGATGGAGGCTTTGTGTAGGATGACTTCACGCGCCCAGCGGAGGGAGCTGGCTGACCACTGGTTCACCATGAAATTTGTTTCAACTGCATTCATCAGCATTCGGGATTCAGAGTTTGAGACCGTGAGCTTTTATTTTATAGTCTGTTGCTCTTTTGTAGCTGCCCGTTAAATAATCAGTTCATGTCAATTATCTGCAATGAGTAGGAAGATACGGTATATGTTAATATGTATGAGGGGATGCATTGACAATGCAATTATTATACTCACACGATTGATTGCATAATATAACATTCCTTATTTATCTGTAAGTTGAGAAGAAAAAAAACCTGTCAGTTTTAATAATGTCTTATCTTTATTTAATGATGTCCTCATCGTCTAACTAATCAAATAATGTTTTAATCTAAGTATCTGCTAATGAATGAATATAGACCTAATAAGTGACATAACCATAATTAATCAAGATTAAGCACAGGCAATTTGGTTATCTTGATTAATGCTTTTTTTTTACTTGGATCTTAATTGCAGGATTGCCGTAAATTTTTAAATCTAGTAAATGGAATGCAAGGCGATGGAAGAAGGTACAGTCATTACAACCTCTTTAACGATTTGTGTTCATTCTTCTGATTCTTTCCTCAGTGGCATTATTAATACTGTGAGGTTTACTTTCTTACAGTGTGTATTCTTACCCATGTCTGGAGGTGTTTTTGGACAAGCATGTGGTTAGTCTCTATTGAGTCTAATTTAGCTTAAGTCAATAAATCCATATGCACATATGTTTTATTTTTGCAAAGCAGTGCTCTAAATTTCCCCTGATTATTGTTGGTATGAAAACACCTGTATATGTGTGAAAGTAATAGTGATGATGCTTACAGCTGCTAATGCCTGTGGATGAGAATCTGAAGGAGTTCTGGATTGACTTTAACCTTGGAAGCCAAAGCATCTCATTCTACTTTTATCTGGCTGATGATCAAACCCAGGTACTTTTTAATGTTAAACTTTATTGTGTATTTCTACACCTGGAAATGTGGATTGTTTTTCGTGGTGTGGTTCATTTTATTTATTTTTAATTAATTAATTTATTTCTCAGCAGGAGGGTCAGTGGGACACACTCTGCATAGCAGAACATGAGATCCATAGTTACACAGTTGAAGGTAATGAGAAAATAATACTTGACCAAGACTAGCCAACTTCACTAATGGATTACACAAGAGTGTAACATAAGAGTAAGATTAAAGAATGTTGGTTAAAACTTAGTAGGTGTTGAATTTTACGGATTATTTTGCTAAAGTGACAGTTTGACCACTTTGTAATTAATAGTATAGCAATAATATTGACATTTCCATTTGGGGAAAGTGAATGTAAAAGTATATTGTAACTGTGGATTTTCCTAGAGGAGAGAGATGTGAAGGTGCTACAATTAGTTCTGACTGAGCCAGTCTGTGTGAACAATGTTGAGGGCTCAAGACTCACCATCCATTTCAGCTCCTCTTTAGATGTCTTTCAGGCAACCAAGAAAGTCTATGGCGAGGCCAAGAATAAAGTGAGTTAGGTCAAACCTGGTGCTTGCTGTAGTCCAGGGTTTAATGGGGTGAGATACAGAGATTGTATACACATTGTCTTGTTCTGTCTAAACCAGAGCAAAATGCATGTGTAATTTAGGTGTTTGGTTTGTTGTCTGATAAGCCATGACTGATACGCAAAAAGTAAGCATATAAGAACTACTGCCATTTATTCAGTTGAAAAAAAAACTCATGGCCTGATTTAACTGTAAATGAATCACTGGTTTATACAGTTTCACTATATACTATGTTTTACTCAATTTGAGAAGACATTTATTTTTTTAATGTTTCAGATGTTTACTGGAAAGACGACCACATCTGTGGTAAAAACCACTGTTCAGATAATTCAGGATGAAGGAGGTTCACAGGTAAACAATATGTCTGACTAAAGAAAAGATATATTGAATTGAGGTTATGGAATGTTTATATATTTCCGCTGAACCTTGTATCCTTTTACTTATCCTTGTTTAAACCGAGAGGCCCATGGTTTGTTAACCCACAGTGTCCCAAGTTTAGCCCAGTGGTTCTCAGGTCTGAGGACTGGTTTGAGAACCACTGTGTTGATATACTTTGTGTCTTGCAAGTAAGAAGATAAAAGTTCTCTCCTGCTAGGCCACTGTAAAGGATGGGCCACTATAGTAAATAGGAAATTTGTTTGTAGTGACTTGCCTGGTTAAATAAGAAAATTAATGGCTGTACAGATGTTTTTGTCTGCTCTAGTTTCTTCTGTTTTCACACTTTTTTAGGGTGATTGTTAGGTTTTTTACAAATAATAGATTAGGTGATATTTATTTAGTGGTGCCTTTTAAAACATTTTTATACCTTCCAATTCTGATTGTGGTATTGGTTCAACTTTATACACTTTAGAAATCTCATCTTGTTTTATCTCACACTTCTTGTGATTTTATTAATGTTGGGTTGGTGTCAGGTTCTTTTTCCTGAGAGCCAGGTGTCTTCTGAGCTCATGGAGAAAACGTTGCCTACATCAGTGAAGAAGAGCACACCCCTCCACTCTCTGTTGTATCATGAGAAAGATGCCCAACATCTTAATCAAAAGGTAATAATCAATAAGTAATTTATTTTAATTTTTTAATTGATATAATTTTAAGTTAATCATAGTTCAGGTTTAGCTTACAGTATGTTTTTCTTCTTTCTAATACTTATGCTATAATATTTAATTCTTATGTATTTGATTATTGTTAATCTTGCTATAACTCTCTGTCTTTCTCTCTGTCTCTCTCTCTGTCTCTCTCTGTCTCTTTCTATCGGTCTCTCTGTCTCTTTCTCTCTCTCTGTCTGTCTCTCTCTCTCTCTCTCTCTCTCTCTCTCTCTTTGTCTCTTTCTATCTTTCTCTCTTTCTCTCTCTCTCTCTTTGTTTGTCTCTCTCTCTCTCTCTCTCTCTCTCTCTCTCTCTCTCTCTCTCTCTGTCTCTTTCTCTCTGCCTCTCTCAGACAGTTACCCCACTGAGGATTAAAGTCTCTGAGTCATGTATGTATGTCTCTGGCAGTGCAGGACGTAAGCTGGGAAGAAGCCCTTTTAGTTGTGTTAATCCTGCCAGTAGGTCAACTCAACACATCTTTTTGTTATACTGCTACACTCATAAACTGATACTTGTTCCACCACCTTTTTTCTGGCATGTGTCATCATTTCATCAGCTTTTGCAATTCGTAGTACGAAAACATTAAACATATTCTGATTTGTGTTTCAAGCTCTTACTGTGTTTTACTATAGTCACTCCGGCTGGGAAAGCAAAGTTAAAACCATCTCTAGAGATGGTGGCCTCTTCAGAGAGGAAGAAAGAGAATGAACTGAGAGACCTCTTGTTGGCTAGATCATCCCACATGGTGCCTTCAGTTAGTCAGGATGAGGAAAACATTAAGAAACAGGTCTATATTCACTGTTGTATACTGCCTCCATAAAGTCCAAATTTATATGATGCTGAATAGTTTCTTTTTCGTAGAAACTTGTATATGCATGTGTGTGTTACTAGGAAGCTCTACCACAGGACAGGAAAGATCGTCAAGAGGCAGAAAGGTTTCGAAGGGTAAGTTACTGTGCAGTAAATCACTATTCTTTGAAAATGTGCTTCTTTCTCTCCCTATTTCACCTTTGTCACCTGTATCTGCAGTGCATTCCAGTTGACCGAGTACTAGAGATGGTACAAGGTGATCAAGAGTTTGAAGAACGTCCTTTAGGTATAGATATATTGTCCATTGTGAATTAAAGATTACAAAATGGTCATTTCCATAATGAATTAATTGGTTTGTTAAAATTTTGAATAACTGATTAAGGAAAGGGAAAATGTAGTTATTCACTTAATTATAATTATTAACAAATATTAAAAAAAAAAAATTCATTTAAAAATTGCTCTTTTATAAAATACCTACCCCAGCGTCTAAATCAACCTTAAACAAAAAAAAAGCAAGAACACCGTGTCCAATTTAATAGCAATGGATATTCTGCATCGCTCTTGAGAAAGCTATAGTCTTGTTTTATCATGAAGTTGATTTAGAAGCTTTTGTAAAAGAGCAGTGTTCAAATTTTTCAAGGGCATAGCAATGGATATTTAGCATTCCTCTTGAAAATGCTACTTTAATCATTGCCAAAGTTTAAAATCAGAATTATTTTGCCTCTAGTTATGAAGTAAAGCTACTGTTTGGGTCATGCATGACATATGGACATCTCTGTTTGAATTTAATTTTAGTCACATTGCATTAGTTAGGAAGCACTGCATTATCAAATCAACTAATTAATTACAGGAGTTTTCATTTCATTTACTCATTATTCAATTGTTGCAGTTTGGGTCATGTGTAAGAACATGTTGAAATTTGAAAATTAACAGTTCTTTTTCTTGCTATGGTTAAAGATAACAGTATGGTTCCAGACTCCCAGCCTGCTACAAGAAAAGAAACCTCTATGTAAGTGTGACGCACACACCTATTTTATTTAAGTTAGGTTTTTATTATAGAATTGGGCTCTAGTGATGTAAGCACAAACATATTTTCAGACATTTTAATATTATATTTTAATTTATTATAGTCTGAGAATTAATTCTGCTTTTAAATAATTGCTGAAAGACCAAAATCTATTTTTGCATAAACATCACTTTTTACGGCATAAATTTTAATAAGGTTCCAAAGATCTAAATTCCTTTAGGAAAAGATCTGAATTAGCCCTGTTGGGGGTCAATATGTATGAATTTGAATTTTACGCATTATACCACTGTCAGATTACCAGGGCTTCGCCATTTTGTCAAAAACAAAAGAATTTCTGTGTCTGGATCACTGCTGTCCTGTCAAAAGGATCTTTCACGACCAGGTAAGTCCTTAGTAATTTCCTTGTCCGTAGCATTTGATGATAAACATACAAAATTCCAGCCTGTTCAACATTTTTTTTAAAGATATATGTCCAGGATGAGTCTACTCAGTCTGCATCTTTTTCTTCATCAGAGCTCCTACCGCAACCATCCTCTGCCCAACTTTATTCTGAGGTCCTGACCCACAAGGAGCTGCATACTCAACTCACCCAGAGACTTGAGCAGGTGCTGAAGGAACAGAAACAGCAGGGGGAGTCCTGCACTGAGATTCCAAAGAAAAACTCATCATTGGGACAACACATGTCCACTGGTCCAGAGATGAGGGCTGCGCCTGTGAAACGGTCTCAAAGACTCACACCAGCTAAACCTACTCCGAGTAGACAGGCTAAGGGCAATGTGGCCGACATTAGCAGAAATATGGTAAGAACTGCCCTGGAGAAATAATTTTGAAATTAAAGATTATGACTGATTTAGTGCATCAAAGTTTTGATTAGGAAAGTAGTCGTAGTAGTAGTTTGGAAAAGAGCCTGTTTTAAGAAGATATTGAGAAGCAGTGACCCTGTGTGTGTGTGTGTGTGTGTGTGTGTGTGTGTGTGTGTGTGTGTGTGTGTGTGTATTCTCTTTAGAAGACTGCTAAATCTGCATACAGCATGGTGAAGCAGATATCCAGCCACTATAAGAACAGTGCCCCTATTAAAGCAGCGCCAGGGATGGCCTCACAGTTTAATATTGCGCTAACTAACAGGTAACACAAGGATACCATGATTTTTCTGATATAATTATTTGTTCTTTAATTATGTTTCTTCATAAGGTACATTTTCAACAATATTTGGCATCCAGCTTCAGCTGTAAGTAAGCAATTATCTTAACACTGCATTGCTTTGTTGACAATTAACACATGTATGAAATCGCTAAACCATGCTTTGCCTTTTGATTATTTTTTTTGCCATATTTATTGTTAAAGTGAATGTGTTTATTTGTTCTTTTAGGCAAACATAGCTGCTGATACATCAGAAATTCTGAAGTCACACTATCAGTTCACGAAACCATCAAATAAGCATAAGTAAAATATTATAACGTCTCACTTTTGCAATAGTGTCGAAGAACATCAGGCGTTAACACAGCAGCCAGAATTTAAAAATAAGCTATAAGATTTATTCTCAGTATATTTTAGGCTGTTGTCTGGTTAATGTGTTGTCATTTTCAACAGGGATGTTTTTGAATTCAGTGTGGATGTACCAGAATTGAGTGAAGTAAGCACATAGTTCTTACTAACAGAGATTGTAGGTCATGTGATCATTTTCTTCTAGTCCTGATTCAATCTTTCTGTTTGCAGAAGAAATGTAATAGGACTTCTGTGGTATCTGGAATGGAAAGCAGGTAATATCCTTTTATATACTGTAATACGATTCATTAACTTTATCTATACGGTAGCACAGAAGTGTTCAGTTTCACACTTGGAGGCTTGAAATCCAGCATAGTTTGGTGATTTCTCTGCTCAAACACAGCTTCTAAGCTTGTGTTGAAGCACTGAAATTACTAGACTCTGACCCTGAAAGACCAGGATTATAGACTCTGCTATTGTATGAAATTGTCTTAAATCTGTACATTGCTGCAAAGGTGAATTAGGAGTTTCTGACGCAGTTCACATTCTATAGCTACAAACACTTCTTATTCTAAGCTATGAGCTGAATCTATCAGTCACAGCAGTAGGATCTATAATCCAGGCCCTTATGTTATGCACTTCTATAACTTAACAATCAGTCAGCAAGTTTGCATTGCAGTCTGAAATTTTAAGAGGTTATTAGATCTGCTCTGTGGAACAATCTGTTTTTTTTTTTTTTATTTTAGTGTCCTTAGCAATTCTTTGGCTCTATCCAGCTCTGCTAAGAAGTGCCCTTCAGCCAAGGTCAGGCATTCAATAAAATAATTTAGTATGTTTTTTTTTTTAGTAAAATCTACTATACTATAATAATTTTATACATTGTTCAGTAACATTGTGAGTGAGTGAGTGATTGTCATTGTCATTGTGAACACACCACAGCGCACCACAACACTTTGGTGCACTTTGTGTTCTGACACAAGTCTGACTGTGGTGCACTTTGTGTTCTGACACAAGTCTGTTTCAACCAGCATTACGATTCAAGATTTATCGTCATGTGCATAGTAGAACAAGTTACAGTTACACTGTCTAATGAAATTCTTAATTTGCTAGTCCTCCATTGCCAGAAAAATGACATTAACAACATTTTGTGGTGTAGGACAAACTTGCCTTCACTTCCCTCAAGCAGCAATCAGCCTTGAGTGCTCATGATCCTGTTGCACATTCGCCAATTTTTCTTCCTTGGTTGACTTTTTGGAGATGCCCTAACTCCGTTGTCTAGCCCTTGTCAAAGTGGCTCAGATTCTTATGCTGAATCTTTTTTCCTGCTTCAACCACAGCTATGTTAAAATCTATCTATTCACAATATATCCCACCCACCTAACGGGTTCAGTTGTAATGAAAGTCAGTGTTATTAACGTTACTTGTCTGTGGTAGTAATGTTATGGCTGATAGGTGTTAACCAATAACTATAAAGGTCAACTCTTTATTAGTGAGATTTTTTACTTTATCATATTCTTTCTTTTTTCAGAAATATATTCATATTTTTTTGTGCTAACATGTCTTTTTTTATGTGGATTATGTTTGCACCACACAGTTTTTAAGCCATGCAGATACACTTCATGGAAATTTTGAAATGTTTGAAAAAGAAAAAGACCTGATTATAATGTTAACGTTCTTATGTATGTCCATGATGATGGATTTGGCGTGTGTGTGTGTGTGTGTAGCCTGCTGGTCGTAATATAAAGAAGCATCTCTTCAGTGACACCGACACTGAGAATTTGACAGATGTTAGCTGGCTAAAATCAGCAAACAGAAGGCCCAAGCCTAAAGTGGCAGACTACACCAGGCAGCCAGTTAAGCCGATTCTTCCACCTGCAGACACCACATGTATGCTTTTCACACTTTTGTCTATTCTTGTCTATCCCAAAACAAAATATCTGTCAGATGTTCATCCATATTCAGTTACTTTCTATGGAATTGTCTTTCTAATCCAATGAGAAAACATTGTAATTGGACACATTTCATTACAATTTAAAAATTCTGTTATTTGCTTGTAAAGAGGCTACCTAAACCTTTGCTAACACGGGGTAACACAATGTGAAAGCTGTGAATAAAATTCTTACTGTCTTTTAGTTGAGACGCCAAACAAACGTCTACCTTCACCAAACGTTGCAAAAGTGCTGCCCAAACCAAAGAGGGTAAGAGACACTGCTGAGTAAGAAGTATGTTACATTATACAAAGTTTTGTTTTGGTACCTTGTGTGCCAAATATACCTGGGTTGTGAACATGTCCTCTGTATGATTTTATTTCTTCACCCCTGGTGTGTTTGACTATCAGAAAAGACAGAAGAAGCTGGTGGAACAGAATGAAAAGAAAAGCCAAAATGTGGTCAGCAGGAAACCTACAGGCAGACCCCAAAGAGCTGCAGCCCAGACCAAATTCTACAAAGATCTGACAGACTCTGAGAGTGAATCTGAGACTGCCGAACCACCTCCAGCCAAGGCATGGTTCTTTCGCCTTTCTGTGGCTAATCTGAAATGTGATCTTTTGAATGTTTTCTCTGACTGAAGTGTCTCCTCGCTTTGAACAGTTGATGATCAGACAGACAGAGAAGCCTCAGAAGAGAGACTTGGTTCAGAGAAAAGATCAAGCAAGGAATAAAGACCTGACATCATCTGAAGCTATGTTTGAACCAACTCTGAAAAAAAACAATCAAGCGAAGTCAAACGTTTTCCATGAGATTATGAAAGAGAAGGCAGAGAGAGAGCTGTCTGGTCCTGAGCAGTCCAAAAGAAAGAACAAGACTGAAGCCTCAATGGAATTTAACATTTACAAAGGACAAAAAGAGTCTTGGTCGTCCAAAATTTCTTCTTTCGGTGTCCCCCTTCTCTCCGCTAATAAAATGAGATGTAAGAATTTATCCTGATTTCCTAATCATCATTAATTTGCTACCCCTATATATGCATGTGCATGTATATGTTTATATATACACAAGTTTTTTTCTGTCCCTAGCTGGAGAAAAAAGTGCGGCTTTGGCCAGCTCTCCTGTCACATCCTCAAGTCTTCTGTCCAAGGTAGGGTCTTTTGCCTTTATACCAAAACGTAGATATTACAAAATCTAAATGTAGACTAACCTTCAAGATTTTTTGAATTTACACCGAGCAGAAGTTGGTGGCCAAACAGGCGGGCGACTTCCAAAAAAAAGATTCAGTTCAGGCCATCACTCAAGCAGGAAAAAATGACAAGATGACTGTCTGTGTATTTGAACAACTTGGAAAAGAGGTTAAAGAACCAGGAGAAACCTCCACATATTCAGACACACACAAGTTAATGGAGAAGAAAGAAGTTCATAAATTGGGTTCTGATCAGTCAAAAAGGAAGAAGATTCCAACTTCTCATCAGTCTGCAGAAGAACAGAGAAATTGCCAGGCTGCTAAACTCACCTCTTTTTCCCCTTCCCCCTTATTCATTGAGAAGATGAGATGTAAGAAATTCTCTGCTATGAAACATCTCCGTATTAACTCCTTACATTGCATTGTTAAAAAATTGCCTTTGATAATTGTGGTATATCTACCTCTTCCTTAGCTGCAGAAAAAAGTGCTGCTTTAAACAGATCTCCTATTACACCCCTCCGGGTTCCGTCATTTTCTCCTATTGGTTCTGTCTCTCCCACTTTGGAGCTGCCTAGCCATCTCAGAGGGATCCAGGCTTCATCTTTCTATAAGACTTCAGTGGGGCAGAACAATGTCAAACTTTCTATTTCCCCCTTTATAACCCCTGCTGCAAAGAAGCAAAGTGCTGAAAAAGTAAGTCAGGTATGAAAGCTACAAAGTAAACTGCGATATAAGCAAAATAATTGTCATTAAGTGTTATCAAAAATTTGCTTTGTTCTGTATTGGATTTCTTTTTTAAAAGTTTCTACATTAACTAATTTTACTCATATCAGTTGTTATTTTGTCTGTTCTAGTTTCTTTGGACCAAATTTAGATCTAGGTTCTCAGTGTTGATTGACTGTTCTTTTTTTCTTCCCCCCCCCCATCCTTTAGCCTCTCCTTTGTGTCACTGATCTGGTTCAGGATGCTGACCTGAGTCCAGTGCTCTCTATGACCGAGCCCCTCATTGCCTCCACAGGTAAGGAGGAGCTTGCTGGCTCTTCACTGCTCAGTTCTCCAGACTTAGAGGAGGGTCTGAGGGACTTTTTGAATGGTGCAAGCCACAGAAGCCTGCATGCATCTTTTGACAAGGAGTCCGTTATCTCCTTGATGACGCTGAGCCAGTCTTCCCGCACATCTGTGAACAATATTGCTATGATCTGCACCAACCTCGAGGTAGTATTTCTGCCTTGTGGCAGTCTTGGTTGTCCGTTTTTGGGTTTTAATTAGGCATTCATGAACAGTCTCTTACGATTCTTCACAGAAAACGCCTAAATGTACCAAAGGAAGCAAATCTGAAAAAGCAGAATTTCAGTCAGGTAATAGCATTACATTACACACATTCTTCATATACAAACAATATCTAACACAGTTTCGTTAGGTCCATCAAGCCGTCGGAAACGGCACAACTCAAGCACATCTGAGAGTTTGCCTGAGGACAGTGACGAGGAGGAGGATCGGGTGACCAAGGTCGTGCCCAGTGAACTAGCCATCAAAATGAAGCCAAGAAAGCTGTTCAAGCCTATTGACAAACAGTGGCTTAAAAGAAAAGGTAAACTCTATAGGAGTGCAAAGTGCCTTTTGTGAACCTTAAGTCTGTCATATCTTTCTCAAGAGTTTAGGGATATATAAATAATGGCCTAGGAGGAATACAGTGTGAATTACGAATCTTTTTACTGTTTTAGGCTTTAAGCAACCCAAGGACGGGAAGAGCAGCTCTGAGGAAGATCGGGAAAAGGAGGGGGACACCGGGAAGAGTAGAAAATGGAAAGATGTGACCAAGAAAAGTTCCCATGTTCCTCAAAGTCCCGGTACAACAGGTACTTTAACTTCTCACTGGATGCAACAAAAATTCATTTGGAGTCTTTACAATGTGTATTATGCAATGAAGGAGGAGTAAGAGAGAGTGTGTGTTTGTGTGTGTGTGTGTGTGTTTTTAATAGTTGAAGATGTGGAGGTGCACTCCACATTGTTGTCTAATGTGGTTTCAAGCTGTTGGGAAGTGAATGTGGAAGCAGATATAGATCTGCCACAGTCTGAAATTAGCACATCTCAGGAGATGGGCTACATCTGTCGCCAGTTCAGCACTGAACTCAAGAAAAAGTTTGAGGTAGGGCAGGACTGAAGTATTGTATGACAATGGACAGACAGCATGAAATAAATTACACTACGTAGCAGAGTTCTATTTTATATTTGTTCCTGGGCACAATTGTGTTTTCCTAATCCCTTATGCCTAAAATAAATAGAAAATGGCTGTTGTTCTTTAAAAACTTTGCTTCTGTGCTCAGCACAATGACCTTTTGAAATGTGTTTTTAAGAACATTCTCCATTCACTTTAAATGCTAAGTAGACTTTCAGAATTTAATGGAACTGTGAGAACTTTCCAGAAGTTTCTAGAATTGTCAAGAATTTTCTAGAACTTCCTGGAAACATTTGGAACTTTCTAAAACTTACTGGGCTGTCCAGAAAAGATGAAAAAAATTGCCTGTTTTGCCACTTGTGTGGGCTGTGGTGATAAAATCAAAGTTTGTGATGATTTATAGCAATTTTCACATAGGATTTAGACATAAGCAATTGAAATATGACCCTTAGAAGCCAGAAACAAAATTATGCAACACTTTGCTGTCAGAGGCTCCACGACGGTTTGTGCCACTCAGTAAAACCACTCAATAACCTTGGAACTGCTAAGTATAGTGTCTCATGTTCCCAGTAATGCAGTTCTGGTGTCTGTAATCTGTTCCATTTAATAAAAAGCCAAAGACAAGCATTGCAATATAAGAACAAGTACAATCTTTCTTAGTCCCACCAACTTTAATACATTTACTCAGAAAACGTTTTCTTAAACATTTTCTGTGGTTTTCATAGTTAGTAGTGGTTTGTTTCTTGTTTATGCAGCAGTATTTATTTTCTGCCTATATTCATTTATTAGCTTCATCAGTCATTGTATCTGTACCTTTTGATCTATATTAATTTCTTAATGTTAAACTGAGTGTCCTGTGATGCATTTTAATTATTCACACTGCCTGAATGCCAGCTTCTGGTGACAATTACCATTTTCAGCAATAGAAACTGCTTGCTATTTGACTGATTGCTAACTACGTCTATAATTATAATACACACTGACCTATTTGTGGTTGTCTCTCAGAACCGCCACAGGAGAATGGATGTCTTTACCAAGCAGTCCCTCAAGGCCTTTAAACAGCATGCATCCTCTATCAGCATGCAAGTGCATAAGTACAGGTCAGACTAAAAATCAATGGCAAGACATTAACCCTATATATCAGTGACCATTCCATAACGCTCCATTTCTTCTATTTGAGCTATTCCTTTGGGGACTAGCTAGTGTGCTTAGGATCCTTATTCTATTTAAAGGCCCTCCAGTTCAACTTTTGGACAGATGGCTATATCAGTTTTAATGTTCATACCCATCCAGTTTCCAATAATTCACTCACTTTTTCAATGTTTTCAAAGTCATTACTGGATTTGTTACTACAATTTTTGGTTTAAGTGGCATCTTGGGTTGCATTAGGAGTCTTTAAAAGTATTACATTTAACATTTAAGGATACTTACAAAAAAATCTAGTCTCTCTCATCTTTAATATAGTTCGGACAATACATATATAATGTGTTATTCTCATAATATTCACATACACATATATGAAATGTGTGTGTTTGTGCTAACAAATATTTTGTTCCTGGCTAACACAGCCGCATTCTTTTTCAGATTTCTTAAGCAGTGCTGTCCTTTCAACACGCTCTGATTTGTTTGATTTCATTTTGTGTAGGTCTCAGAGAATGGAGAAGGTTAAACAGGTTCTGATGGCTGAAATTAAAAACATGGAGCAAGATGACACTGCTCTGCACAACATGGAGAAGGAACTGACTGTACATGACCACTGTTTATAAAAAGAACATGTTTAAATATTTGAGAAATAAGTACATAAATAGAATGCATTTTATGATCGTGCTAAACTGATGATTTATTTCTGCTAAATGTATGTATCCAAGAGCTACTGGAAGAAGCAAGCACTGGCTTTCCATGCATACCAGGAGAGGGGATCCCGAAGGTGAGTCTGTATTAAAATAGCTGGATGCTCTTTATTTCTTGTCCTTTTTTGTGTTAAAATTGTGAAACACTGGCGATCCTTCATAGAGTTGTCTTGGCCATTGTAAAAGATAGAAGAATTAGATTTTTTTTTACATAATCAGGTAAACACAACCTGGTGTAAAAATTCAAGAGATCATCTATGTTGTTCTCGCCTAACACAGAGGTGGCCTCTTTGAAACCAGCTATAAAGCACTAACCTTAAACAGATTTTTAAAATATGTCTTCATTTAATGCTGTCATCACTTCACAAAGGCTTCTCATAAACCGCATTCCTTGAAGTGTCTGTAAAGAGCTTCAACTGCAGAAAATACCAGTGTAACAGAAGCTTTCAAAAAGCAAGACTGCCATGATGCCTCAATCGTTAACCTGGAATAAGCAGTTTTACAGAGCTCTGTATCAGGAAATTCAGATTATTCTGGGGCAGTGTGTCCTAGTGTCCTGTCTAAAATGTCAAGCATTTTGATACATTCGGGTGAGGAATGCACACATTTAAATATTTTGTAATTCACTGTTTGAATCTGATTTCAACTAAATGTTAAAATGTATATTTACAGTTAAGTTTTCCACATTAACCTCAATATATGTTCTTTTTTTCCAGATTGTGTAACTTAAAAAGTACAATTGAGACTAATGTGTGCCATAGTTTGGAGTATGAGGAGCAGATCTTCTCTTCAGAGGTGAGAATCTTTGCTAAGGTTTTTCTAAACGTTACCCATAAAGAAATAAAAATAATAAGATTTCTGTTTGGTTCAATGACTTTTCAGATGTGTTTGATGAAGAAAGACATGAAGTCTGTTCAGGATCGCTTATTTAAACAGATGGTGAGGGGACAGATTGCTTTTTGGGTCTCTGTCGTGAGATTAAATTTGAGTCAAACTTTAATTTTGTTCAAAAGTTCCACTTGGACCATGAAGAAGTTTTGAATGTCTAAGCTTGATCTAAAATGTTCTGGTTTTCTCTGCAGCAAGAAGAAGATTTGCTGAGTGTGCGTAGAGGACTGCAGACCTTGTTCTTGCCAGATGTCCCCATGTTTTGACTTCAGGCTACTGAAGGACTACCGGTCATTTGCAAGTCATTTTCAGAGTATTTTAAAAGCATGTTCATTTTTTTTTCTCAATAATATAAGGTTACTTTAATCTTTAAACGTTTACTATTTAAAAGTTTGAATATGTATTTCTATTTTTAAATTATTTTAAGTATTACAGATAGTACAGTTCGTTGGACAGTTAACGTCCGTTGGTCTATCTCTCAGCACATCTTTACTTGTGATTTTTTAATGTGAATAATGGTTTGCTGTGAAGGTCATTTTCTCGTAAAACAAAGCAATTGTAATAACATTATAAAATGTAAAAAAATGCATTTATTCATGAATTGTTAACCCCCCCTCCTTACATTCAGTCCCCATAGATATGTTTACCCGTCAGTTAGAAAATAAAAATGGTAATGCAACATGACAAAACAGGTGTCATAATATTCACAGCAGTAATGTATCACAGGAACTGGAACCTCTTTGTCTTTTTTTCACTAGAGTCCTTTGTTATGATCAGTATCTAAGGGCCTTATTACTACAGGCAGGCAAACTCGTGTGAATTAATGCACAGTGTTTGGGATTCATTTGCTAGTTATCAAATACTTTACAGAATCATTGGTGCTGATTGTGAGCTCATTTGTTGATGCTGTTCAAAAAGGCTTAAGGTTGTTTTTTCCAGGGCTAAACATGCACAACCCAACACTTCATACTTCTCTAAGTATTGGTAGTCTTGAAGGCAAATGTGGGACATTTAAGAATATTCTCACCCACTTTGAATCCTAGAGGAATCCACCATTTTCTTAGAAGCACAGATATTTTTAAGACATTGGTGTATTTCCAATTAGTTTCTAGTTGGCTTCATAATCCACTTGCTCAATATTCTTTTTCCACTTATAGCTCTCAAATAGATCTGCCTTAAGCAGCTGTTTGGTATTCATATTATGATTGTGTCTGTTATCTGACCGTTCTGTCACCAATAATTGGGAACAGACAAATTTCATTACCAAGGAAAAAGTGGCATTTCAGGGTTTCAGAACCCTAAATATTGAAAATAAGACAAAGAGCATTTATAAATGTATTCTGCAGACAAACAGTTCTTACAAAGTTTTCCCCTCCTTTTCCCCCCAAATGATGACATAAACAACCCTGTTCAGACTGAATTTTGTACACTTGATATCAAACTCACTCCGACTAAGCTCAAAGTAAGCTCGCAACCCTTGAATTTCTTTTTTTTTTCTTTTTTTTTCTTTTCTTCATTTAAAGTGGAGCTTTTCACATGCACATTAACCTTCACTTAGACTTCTCTCATCAGTCACTTAAAAACTCCACTTTGAAAACACAAATCTTCCATCATGGCTCCACTTCTTCAGCCTCAGAGCGGAGGTGTCTGCGGCCGCTGTTCTCTCATCACGGTACCGTGCGTCTGTAGCCTCTGTAATTAACTGCACCCAAACACCACTGCCCCTGGTCAAGACCAGGATGCTGGAAGAATAAGGACATCCCGTGGATGACGTCATCTCCAGGATTTCGCCATGTATGTAAGTTTTAACTTTTTCTTCACAGAAGAAAACGTTCTACGGCCTGTGGAACCTACGATTAGGAAATGCACAAGATATTAGCAGAGAGAACTTTTATGAACGTGAAAGCTTGATTATACATAGTGGTACAATGTTCCACCCACAATATGACATTCTGCATTCTCTTACTAATATGTGTCTCAGCTTGCATGTATCAGTATTATGAAGCACAGTATTATGAGTCTGCAGAAGCCAAAGGAGCTAAATCAAGGGCAGCAGTGTGTCATTTTTAGTCACATATGTGTCTCGAGAGGTTTGAATCCCAGTAAGTTTGGACTGGGCTGTCTATCTTTAGCTCTGTCGATGCTCACTGAGCTATAAATAGCACTTGCACAGCTGACAGAGCCCTGCACACTGACCTCGTTAGGTGCTTGCTTGAAGCATGGACCTCCATCTCGGTGCTTTTGAACTCGTTCAGCTCCTTCCGGATGGCTGCCTGCAGAATTACAAATGAATAGCGTTTAACTCCTCCCCGAGTGGCTCACACGTGCTCGCATACACTTAAAAATAGTGCACTCTCAGCTAAAAAAAAAAATCAGTTGAATAATCTGTGTGTCATTTTAAATATTTATTTTCCTAGGAGATTCTACTACACAAAAACAGTTTGATGCTCAGTGGTGCTTGACCCTCAGCTTCAGTAACACACTGGCATTTCCACCGAAAGGTCAATGTGTCCAAGCAAAGATGCACATCTTGGAGTACAGTGCTACAGACGCCTGACTGCAGACCTTCAGAAGCGCTCGCTGCCGTTGCCTTTTCGCCACATACCTTGTCAGCTGCAGACAGTCTAGTCCAAGGTTTGTCAGCTCTCCTGTCATAATCCTGAGCTTTGGCCACCTCAACATAGTCACTAAAGCGGATCAGGATCTTTCTGTCCCTTAGTTCGTCAACCGTCGGCCTCTGGTTAAGCTAAATGAAGAGAAAAAGAACAATATTAAGCTCTTGTTGCAATGTCGACACCAACTTCATACGTGCGATTTGCTTTATGCCTTTGCTTTTTTCTTTTAGTGCTCGTTCGGGTGATGCTTGCTCTCTTGGGATTAGCAGTGTTAATTTTACCAATTACTAAAAGTTTATATGGTGCACCAAACATAAAGCATGATAAAAATGTACTGGTATGGTTAATGAAAGCTGTTATACCTTCCTGTTCAATCTCTGTTTTATCTCTCTCCTCTCCTCTTGCTCCGTCTGGTCATTTCGCTCTGAAAGAACACAGAGAGTGAATCTAATTAGCACTGATGCAAGATGTACACGGGAGAATCTTGTCAGCTGCTGCACATTGAAGAGATCCTTTTATAAGATTGTGATTGTTAAAATTTAATTCATTACATATATGCTTGTTTAATGTTAATTCAAATTTATTTACTGCACAAGGTGTAGGTGATAATAGGATACTGAGCATTCCTGTAATCAAAGCTATGATGATTCTCACTTTGGGTAAGCCAAAATTAGGTAAGGCAGCATAAATAAAAGAATAAATAAATAAAACTTAAATATGAATAAATAAAATGCTGTAGACATATTATATGGCTACGCGTTCCACGAGTGGTTTTCATATAAATAATTTACTCATAATTGAAGCTGAAAAATATATCAAACTTCTTTCCTGCTTTCGTTGCTTTATAAACTTAACACTCACGTTTTAAGATGTTTCTGCTCTCCAGCTCCTCAACGGCCGGCCGTTGACTGAGTCTCCTGCGGAAAAACACCAGAATGTCGTTGTGAACCATCAGCACGGTGTAAAGAGTCCACAAATTAAAGAGGAGGATCCCAAAGAGAATCTCCAAAACCTTGGCTTCCCAGCAGAGAAACCCTCTGCGTTTAACCAAAGTGCTGTAGTTCTACACTAAACCCTTCACTTTTTCACTACTTCTGCACTTTGTGCGTGACTCAGGGCATCCTAGAGCTCGCCTGGCTCTGTCAACCTGTACTGAGTGGCCGTGCTCATTCTGTATGCTGCTCTGAGTGCTGCCACGTGCTGAGGGAGGCTCACTGAGGTGGAGCCAGGAGATCTCCTCTGCCCATGTGATTCCCTGTTATGTTTAAAGCGCTCTCCCACTTTTCAGCATAAGGGATCTTCCAGTATTTCCTCTTAGAAGAGCTCAATAGATTTGATCAAGCTCAGTTGGTAGCACTGTGGCATCATAATGTTCAGAATGAAGTTAAGGACCATTCAGCAAATCAAGCAGCATGATATTAAAGACATTTTAGCAAAGTGTTATCAGGTTAAAGTGGGCTGTAGCCGAACTCTGACATGTTTGTGCTTTTATAGGGTTTATGAATGGAAAACAGGATGGAAATGTAACACAATGTGTATAAAATTAGCATATTTGATGTTTTTAACCTCAGGAAGCCACTAAACAGCTAAACTCATATGCAGCCAACCCTTCCCATTTCATAGCTCACAAGTGTGTTTTTAGTCCATGGTGTTTCAACTCCCTATATAACTTCATTTTACTTCAGCCTTTAACCGGATTATTACTGATTTTTCCAGCTGCGGTGTGACTAACGGACCACTGAAGTTGTTTAATAGTAGACATATTTCATGGGAACGGATGACCAGTTTATGACCACCATTCTCATTTTAATCATACAAACCAAAAAATACACATTTTTAAATAAAATGCAATCGAAACGTAATGGGTGTTTTTTATTTATTTATTTTTTACTCTTTAAACTTTATTTAACTAACAAAAGTTGAAAGATTTCCAGTGTTTTCACTGATCAACCGAAATGCATTTTGTAATTGTAAACAAATTTAAAAAGACATGAAAGTGCTGAGCCATCACCCATCTTTCCCTACAGAGGCTGAGCCTTTGGTGGATGCTTCTTTTTTACCAATTTATGTTCCCCTCACCTGTTACCAGCTCATCTGCTAATGGAATGTTTTAAAACCGCGAAACTTAAATATTAAATAACTTTTTGTTTTGCTCCATCCAGACTTTTTTTAGTGTGTTGCCGGCATCAAATTTATTTATATTTAGAAAAAAATTCAGATGATCAGTTAAAACATTAACATTTGAACTTGTATCAGTTAAATAAAAGTTCAAGAGATTCTTTTAATATTTTCTACAATTTTTAAAAAATCACAAATTTTCCAAAAGTGGGGTTTAATATTTAATATTTTATTTATTTTTACTTTATATTATGATTATGTAAGAATGTTTCATCTTCTACCATCGGGATGCTGCTAAATGCACTGAAAGGCCATACTTTCTATATATTTAGACTTAAGGAAGAGAATCACATTTTCATGTTAAAAATTCTACACACACTGAACAGTATTGTTACCTTTAGAGATGCAGAGCTCCTAAATCTCAATTCTAGCCAAAATGTGGATTTAGTTGGAGCTCATTATTATGTCATTGTATACGTTGCATTATTATATCATGATCTGAAATAGGAGCTTTATTCCCAGAGCTCCTCTAAAAGCCGATTGGATCATATTGACCTGTAGCTTGAGTTGCCTGGCAACAGTGGTTTCATTTCGTGGTAGTGGTGGTGGTGATCTTTTGGTTATCTGCTGGGGGGAAATCTGCCCAGGGACTCATTTTTCAAGTTAAGAAATGTATTTATTGTTTCCTACTTTATAATTCAAATTTAAAATAGTACATAGTTAAATATTTTTAAATAGATGGTCTAAATCTTATCTATGCATAGTCATGTATATACATTTATGCATGGTCAGCCACCTGGTCTTCATGTCATCAAGCTGCAAATGGAACCACATACTTAAAACGTTGCAGTGAGAAGGAAGTAGAAGCCGTTGCCTTTTCCTGCTCTCTGAAAAGTATATTGTACATTAAATCAGGTCATGACCAAAGAGAGGGCTTGGTTAGTGTGGGTGGCAGCAATAAACTTAATCTGCCTTGACGAATAACTGGATTGTAGCTGCTACCATATTTGCCCATTATTTTCCCACACCTTTTACAGCATTTCGTATTCTCATGCCTCAAACTGAGCTGTGTCTATTATTTTATATTTTAAAATGATGTCGAAACCCTGATTGTTAAAGGTTATGAAATGTTTAGTTAGTCATTCTAATCATATGTTTAATCGCTTGTTTTTATTTCTTAAGGGGGCAAATATTTGTTAGTTTTTATGTGCTCAAATTCAGCATGGTGCCACCAACAAGGCAAATCACCCTGGTCTTTGCAATGGAACAAAAATGTTTGAGTTTTGATTGGCACCTCTATAATTTAGGCTATTTGCAAAGCTAAATTACAATCAGTCAAACATATTTGACTCACTAAGAATCCTCCAACACCTGGACACCTTTATCTTTAGAGGATACAGTATTTGGATACAGTAGGTTATTGCCCTGCTTTATATTCTTGTGCTAGCCAAGGTGAACAACAATTCAGATTCTACATAGAGGAGGGGATGGTGTGCTGTAATCCATTATTCACTGGTCTGAGGACTAAAAATAGCCAACGCGCATGTGTTGCATCTGTGGAAGTGCAGAACACTGCAGGATAAAGATAGTAAGGTCATGACACTGCATTGATGAAGCATCACTGTGTCATTCTGAATGCTAGGCTATAGCAGCAGCTTTCTGCAGATGCAGGGAACTGTTATGTGGTTGTGGGTGGAGTTGCCTATTTATGCTGATCTAAGTGTGAAGTCTTCCACTTTTAGCCTTCACCTAATATATATATATATATATATATATATATATATATAAATAATTTAATAAACATTTATTTAAGAACCCCACCATTACAAAGTTACAAAACATAAAAGCAGATTCAAACAGACAGGAGGTACCAGTGCATCCTTAGAAACAGCAGTTACACTCTTCATTTGTGTAGATTTTTATCATAGCTTTAAATCTATGGGACCGAGTACAAAAAAAGGGAAAGATTAGTTTTGTTTTCTTTCTTTGTTTTTTTTTTTGGTTTTTTTTTACCAAGGACCGAGACTGACAACTGTGTCTTCTGAGTATGAGGCCTGTCATCTTTTCATGTAACTAGAGAGAAGGTTCTACACCCAGTTGCATTTTTGATGCCATTGGCAC